>JBAMBJ010001647.1:0-144745 GCA_037043495.1 Drosophila recens
TTATCGTATCGTGCTTCGAATTTCGTATTTCACATTTTGTATTTCGAAATCAACCATCGATAGCTGATAAAAAAAAGGGGGTTTGTGCGTGTGTGTGTGTGTTTGCGCGCTAATCAGTAACTCTAAAGCCACACGAGCTGTAGATAAAGCAGTCATCGTACACATATGCATACACTCACAAAGCTTTGAGCTTGTGAGAGTGACTGATAGTTAGTCCGATAGACCGGGTTGTCTGTCATCCTCTTGTTGCTGTTGCTCTAAGTCTGGGAGAGAGGGAGATAGAACAAGTGCATGCAAAGCGGAGCTCGCAACGAAACGAAGCGAAGCGAACGACCTTCACAGTCAGTTTTTCTAGTGTGAAGAGAAGTGCAAGAGAAAAAAAATCAAGTGTACAAAGTGGGGGACAGGCATCGTCTCAAGTGCTGGAGATGCTCCTTTCTTACCTCCACCCATCAATCACTCTCTCACTCACTCTCTTCTACTCTTTTTAACTTTAGCTGTCAGCACTGTTGCCATAACAGTTTTTTTCCCGTCAAATCTGACTTTTTTAAAAGCTCCATTGCGGGAAAAAATTCAAAAAGATATCGAGACTTTTTTTAATGTTATTTGCGTGTTTTCTCCTAAGAAAAAAGAAATATTAATAAGTTGCATCATTGCGTTAAATTCTATAAAAACTGTATGCATATTCTTTTTTTTTTTAGGATTAGCTTTTAATATTTATAATTTCTTCACAAATCTCAAGATATTTTATGGCAATTGCTTTTGAAATTCAGCTAACAATCTGTTTGTGATCTTGGAATTTTTCTTTAGGTTGCCTTTGGGATGTTGAGATACATAAAAAAAACACATTTGCTTTTTTCAACCTTTTCTCACTAAGAAGAGCTTCTTCAGCTTGTAAAAAGTTGGCAACATTGGTTGTCAGAATAGTTGGCAGACGACAGTAATAGAGTCAGATGGAGAAAGAGAGAGCGAGCAAGAAGGTCAGGGGCGAACAAGGAAGCTGCTGGGGAAGCGCAACCGCAACTAAATGAAATAAAAAAAAAGAGGGAGAAATATTTATGCAGATTGCAGTTGTAGCAAGGGGGAAGATTTTGAATAAAAACCAAATAAAAACTAATGAGCGAACTGCTGCCACTGCTGAAAATGATGATGATCATAATAATGACGATGATGATGATGTTATTGATGACGGAACGGTAAGGCAAAGCGGAAAAGGCATAAAGCGAAATGCAAAACAAATTATAATGAAAAACGAGCGAGCAAAAATGCAAATCTAGCTGAAAAGGTAGCCACAGTCAAACAAAGGGCAGCGAGCGAGCGAGACAGAGTGCTAAAGTGCAAAGCGCAAGTGCGTATGCGAGTGCGAGTGAGATGCATCAATGCAAGGCAAAGGCGAAATTGAATGCAAAAACGAAGCGAGGGTCAATCGGCGGCGTTAAACGGGAACAGCTGCTCCATCATGTTGTTGTTGTTGGTGCAAATCAAATGCCACAAGGGCAGGCAAAGACAACTACAACAACAAGCAGTGAGTGCCCAATGCAAGTTTGTTTTGCGCATGTGTGTGTGTGTGTCTGTGTGCGTGTGAGCTTCTACTTCACACATACACAGACACAGAGATACCAGACTGGGCACAGAAAAATAAAAACAAGTTTTTTGAGTGGCTGCGACTGCGACTGCGACAGCGCTGCTGCGACTGCTGCCGCTGCGCCTGCGCAGAAGTTTTCAGTTTTCAACCCAAAAAGAAAAAAAAAACATGCATTCAAAAATGTCTACACAGTAAGTTCAAAAAGTTTTGGCACACCAATAATTATTCAAGAAATAACTAAAAACAAAGTAACAGTAATTAAATGAACTTCAAGCTTAAAAGCCCATTTCGAACATCGCCAGAAAAAAACAATTGCCACACAATTTATCAAAAACATAGTATTGAAAAAATTAAATATTCTCAAATTTAAGGCTTATTTTTGTATATTATTTGAGGACTGCGCTTCGTTATCTTCTATATTTAGAACCATCTCATATATTATAAGACGCTTTTAAAATTTCGGTAAATACTGTAAAAACATTTGATTTTTATTTTGGCACATGGCCGGAATAAATAATGTACTTTTTTTTTATTTTTAATTAAAATTTAATCCTTACTTTTAACCAATTTCAGTACTTTTAAAGATATTATCAAAAATATTGGAGGTGTGTCAATACTTTGTTTAGTCACTGTATGTATGTATGTATGTATGTGTGTATGTGTATAAACTGCTGACTGACTTTCTTTAAGCATTTTTGTGCTTGACGCTGGACATGTTGCAGACGATGTCGTCGCAGTTTTCGCTTTTTTTGGCAACTTTTTGAGGCAACCAAAGTAGTTGTAGTAGTAGTAGTAGTATAAAAAGAAGAAGCAAAGAAAAGGAGAAGCAAAAAACACGTTTTGTGTGTGCTCCGGTTTCTCACTCACCTGGCAAACGGCGTCTGTTCCACCTCGTAGATCTCGTTGATGTCATGCGACACAAGTAATCCCTTCAAGCGCTCGGCATCAACGTCCAGCAGGCCATCGCCTATGGGAAAGATGCCCTCCTCGGTAAACATGTTTTAAAGCTGCAGCTGCTCTCTCTCTCTCTCTCTCTCTTTCTTTCTTTTGCTGTCTGCTTTTCGTTGGGCTTTTCTTTTCTTTTATTTACTTTGAATTTGTTTTGTTTCTTTTTTATGTATTTTTTAATATATTTTATTTATATTTCTTTTTTTTTTGGGGGGGAAATCGGGTAGAGGCTTTTGTTGCAGTTGCGAGACGATGGCGCGATATTCAAACTGTGGCACATACAAACAATAACATATACAATAAATACAAAAACAAAAAGAAAAACAACAACTAAATGTAAACAACAATAACAACACAAGAGTCGCGCGCGCGCATTTCGCAAAGTTTTGGTCACACTGCGTGCAGCAACAGCAATAGTAAAAGCAACAACAACAAACATCGACAGAGAAACAGAAGCCGAGAAATTCCAGCGCCCTTTTAAACTGCCGACTGCGCTGTCAACGTCGACGTCGCCGTCGCCGTTGCAAATGCAACAGCCTGTGTGTTGAAGCGTGACAGCACTAGGGATGCTGCAGCCAAAACTATGCAGTAGTAAACGCAACAACAACAACACAACGACCACGGAAATTTCTTAGCTCTGTATTTTTGCTGTTTGCTGCTGTTTGCATCTGTGTGTTTTAATTTCTCTCTTCTTAAAAATGTTAAGAGCATTTACAAAATTTGAATTAAACAGCGGCGCACACGCACAAATATGTCACACAATTCACAACACAACACGTTTCACGTTATTTTGTCAATGCTGTTGCTATACTCGCTGCTGTATCTGTATCTGTTTTTGAATGTGTATGTATATGCTCAATGCTGGTTGTGTTGGTGTATACCGTCGTCGAGTTCTGCCAACTTCGGCAGCGGCAGCGCAGCTCACAACAACTTCTTGCTGTTGCTTTTGTTTCGTTTGTATGTGTGTGTCCAACTTAGCACATGAAAAAAAAACACAAAAAATTAGACAATTTCATACATATGAACTGCTTTGACGATTATGCAGTTATAGTCGAATTATTCAAACATATATTTTAACTCGAAGCGCGACCGAAACGTAAAAAGGAAAAAAAAAATAAGTTGTGTTGTAGCAGCGCGCTTTTAATTTGTTTAATGGTTTGAATTTGTACTTGTTAGCACCACACACAAACAAACAAAACACTCGTGGTTAACACGGTAGAGTCCAACTTGCAAGCGACGGATAACAAAATCTGAATTGCAGAACATACACACTCACACACCAGGCGACAACGAATTACAAATCACAACTATGCGCACCGAGCGTCACACGTCCGCCTCGTTCGGCTTTGTTTTTGCTTCTGAAATTTCGATGACAATTTGGTTTTAATGGCGCGTATTATCGATAGCTCAATGTTGTGCTTAACAGCTGTGAGCGCACTGTTAACAAGCAGTCAACTATCGATTTATTGTATAACTGAGAGTGATTTACTGATTATTTACAGAATTTTTGGAATATTTACAGAAAATCAATATTTAAAAGCACGTTCAGCATTTTATATTTAATTGTCTTGAATTGGTTTTACTTTGAAATTAAAAGAGCAGTATTAACAGAAACTCAATTTGGCACTGCTAAGTTCACAGAAAACAAACCGATAACGATATACTACGCATGCGTGCCAACTTGCTGCATTTTTCTGTGCTTGCCCACTTTAAAAAATCAACTCTGTGTTGCGCGGCACGGCTTGAAAATTTGAAATTTAAAAAATGAAAATGAGAACAGCGATGGTCCCGACTGCGACTGCGACTGCACACTTGACGGAATCTTGACACGCAATGATTTCACTGACGTGGCGCCGCCTTTAAATTCTTAATTTAGACATTTGCATTTGCATTATGTTTATATTTATATTTATATGCAACATATATGTGTAAGTATATAAATGTGTGTACATTTTTATTCTTTCTTTATTTATGTATGCGTGCTCCACTTGCGCTGCATTTTCATGAGCAGCCAGCAGCAAACGGAGACACAGGCATCCCAGGAATGCGATGCAACCAAAAATAACTGAGAACAGAACCGAACCGAACAGATCTATCTGAAGAGAAGTGCAAAAACCTTTGCCGGGTGCTCATATGTATATTTATATTTATTTATGTATGAGTTTTATTAATAGTTCACACCATTCTTTCTATTCTGATTCTGGCTATTCACTGGCAGCACCTTTGCCCATAAGCCGACATGCGATTACGAGTCCGATTCCCCGAGTCCGAATCCGAGTCCGAGTCCGCTGAACTCAAAACGCAACGAACTTTGGCCAGTTTATTAATAGGATGCACCGCATAATTGGCTAAATGTCGCACTTTCTGATTCCTCATGCCTGATGCCTGGGATGCTTTCAAGTTTAACAGATCCGGCATTTGACCTACGCAGAATTTTTACAAGTAAGCAAGCCGTAGTCGAGAGTGCACGACTACCTGATACCCTGGTATTTAGATATCTTGTCGTTGTGTGCCAACTCTCACTAACTATAGGTTTGCTCTTGGAATTTCTTTTTTTTTATATTTTAACATACTTAATTTGGTGCATCGAGATCTTAGTTAAGAATTTGTAAGTACACTTTATGCAGTTTCTTAGGCACTTAGAGACTAATTGTACTATGTGTGCAAATCTCAAGTCGCTAGCTTTAAAATTGTTCTATAAATTCACTATTTCTGTTGCCATTTTTCACATAAGAAACTTGGAGCATCTAGCTCTTACTCAAGTATTACTGTGAATAGAGACTAGGTCTCTCAGAGACAAAGTAATAAACAAGTCGCTGGCTTGAAAGTTGCTCTTGATATTAGTTTATTTTTCGAATTGGATCATACCAAATTTGGTGCATCTAGCTCTTACTCAAGAATTTATATGTATACCTTATGAAGTCTCTTGGGTACTTAGATAATTATCATTTGTGCTAAGTCTCTAGTTGCTCTAAATATTCGTTTTTATTGCAATATTTTGCATACCAAATTTGGTCCATCTAGCTCTTAGCATCTCTGATATCAACTAAAGAATATATGTATTTATATACTTTAGGCTGTCTCTTAGGTACTCGGATAAATATCATTGCAAATTGTGCTTGTAATTCGAATTTTTTTTCCTTGCAACTTCCAACATATTAAATTTGGAGCAGCTAGCTCTTGCCATCTGTGAGATACTTTCTAAATGCACAAAATGAATACACCCTTGACTAGGGTATAACACAAAATGATCGAAAATAAACTGTTTGCCAAGACAGAGGACTTTATTGCCAAATAAAAAAAATTAACATTCTCTTGGGGATTAAGGTGGATTCTCCCGTCAGTCCGCGCAATATTCGCATTGAGCTCCGGCGGCAGCAGCATCCTCATCGTCATCGCCACCATGACGATCACCGGAGTCGCCGCTGCCGCGATAATCATCGATGATGGCCTGGAGCTCTTCCTGGGCATCGATGAACTCCTGCTCCTCCATGCCCTCGCCGGTGTACCAATGGAGATGGGCCTTGCGGCGCAACATGATGCTGGAGCCGTCCAAAAGGCGCTGGAACAGCGATTGTATCGCCGTCGTGTTGCCAATAAATGTGGCGGACATCTTCAGTCCCCGGGGCGGAATATCACAGATGGCCGTCTTGATGTTGTTGGGAATCCAATCGACGAAATTGTGCAGATTCTTGTTGCGCACTCCGGTCATCAGTTGATCGACCTCGCGGGGCGACATGCGACCCCGAAAGATGCCGGCGGCTGTTAAAAGTTTGCCCTTGCGCAGATCGATGGCACACAGGAGATTGTTGCTGGAGAAGATCTGCTGGACGAGCTCGGAGACGGTGCCCTTGCTGAACTGTTGCTGCTTGCAGGTGACCAGCGGTGCAAAGCCCGGAATGAGGAAATGCAATCGGGGAAATGGCACCATATTGACATAGATCTTGCGGAGACCCGCATTCAATTGGCCCGGAAATCGCAGACAGGTCGTGATACCCGACATGGTCAGGGCGACAATGTGATTGATGTGCTCGTAGCCGGACATTTGGATTTTCAGATTGCGATTGCAGATCTGGAACAGCGCCTCGTTGTCCAAACAAAAGGTCAAATGGGAATTGTTAACCAGGGCCGGAATGCTGAGCAGGGCATTGTATGGCTCCACAACGACCTGGGACATATTGGGTGACGGTATGGTCACATAATTGCATAGCAAATTATCCGGATATTGTTCCACCAGCGCCTCCATGATCAGCGATGTCAGACCGGATCCGGTGCCGCCGCCAATCGAGTGCAACAATTGGAAGCCCTGCAATGAATCAACAGATTCCACCTCGCGACGTGTATTGTCCAGCACCTGATCGAGAATCTCAGCGCCATCCGTATGATAGCCACGGGCGAAATTATTGCCCGCACTCTCCGAGCCGGCTACAAAATTCTCCGGCCGATATAATTGACTGCTCGTATTCAGACGCTGTATGGTGCTGGCTTCCGTATCGATTATTATGGTGCGCGCATAGAAACGCTTGCTCGCCGTCGCATTGAAGAACACATTGATCCGCTCCAGTTGCAGGGCACTTGTGCCCCCAAAGCGTCCGGAGGCATAATCCACGCCATGCTCATGCGAGATCACATGCCAAAACTGATGGCGAAAGTGAGCGTGAAGAGTGTGAGAAAGATAGAGATAGAGGGGGGAGGTATCATCATACAGTACATACATATATACACCGAACAAAACAAATCCAATGTCAAGAAATTCTTTGCAAACCCTTAAAAATGTAATATTTTAACTTTAAATCAGAAAATAAAAGCTTATTATATATATTTGGAAAGGTCATTTAATTTTCGTTCGAATGATGCAAAATTTTCTTAACGCATTGAGTTCCCATGGAATATTTTGAATTTTTGCAAAAGTCTACTTTTTCAACTTTTTTCCTCGATTTTTCACAAAAAATATTTTGATGCAAAAAAATTCTTGGAACAATTCTAAGAGTAACTGCAAAAAAAAATTTTCAAAAATATTTTTGATAGTATTTTTTTAAATTTTTATAAAATCCTAAAAATGACAATTTTTACCCATTTTTCCTCATTTTCATGCAAAAAGTGCCTTTTTTTGTAGTTTTCAAAAAAATTCTAAAAAATACTAGCAAAAATATTTTTGAAAATTTTTTTTTGCAGTTACTTATGTACCATTCCATTATAAATTAAATTAGAGCAAAAGTAAAAATTAAATGTAGTTTTAAAAAACGATATTTACAGCTTAACACAATTAAAACGTATGCCTGACCGAAACGAAAATAACCGTTATGCTTGAATCGGTTTCTCAACGGTTATTTCGGTATTAAAATAGTTTTGTTTCGGTTAAGGATTCAATTACGATTACACAATATGCGGATAAAATGGCATTTAAAAAGTCAAAAACATCTAAAGCATTTAATTGAAACTAAAAAAGAAAATTTAATAGAGTTGCAATAATAAATAAATTCGCGAAGATGAAATGGAAAATTCGTAGTTGAGTCAAGTATTTTGCACTTATTTTAAGAAAATGCACGGATTGTCGAGCTCCTGACAACGAATTGATTAAGCCCCGGAATCACAGAATTTTGTTTGCAGTGTATGTATGGGAGATTTACTCACCGCATCGCCTATAGCATTGCCGGCACCGCCGATCTGTAGTGTAACTATCTCTCGCATTCCACGTCCTCGCTTCCGTCTCCGTCTCTCTCTCTCTCTCTCTGTCTCCGTCTTTGTCACCTACTTATTCTACTTTGACTTTTCGTCCTTCTACTTTTCGCTTTTATGCAATTTTTAGCCTAATTCCAATTCCAAAATAAAATATAAATTTTCGTTAACTTTAGTTTGGCCGAAATGGGGGGAGGGTGTTTTTTTTAGAAGAATTCTCAATTGAACTGCATGTTGTTTTTTCTCTCTCTCTGTCTCTTTCTCTCTCCACACGTTTTCTGGAAATGCACAGAAATCAACTTAGAAATTTTCCAGTTCCTTAACTATTTTTCTCTCTCTTTCTCTCCCTCTCATTTTCTCTGTCTGTTCCAGTCTCGCCACCTTTGATCGACAGACCGTGTTAACAGTATTAGTCAAGGTTTAAATAGCTAGTTTTTATAGCCAAAAAATAAGTTAAACAAAAATTATAATTTTTATAAATAAATTGAATTAATTTATTATATTAAGATTTAAGAAACTTCAGTTAGAATTTACTCCATTAAAGTTTTTCTTTCGTGACACAAGACATCTAAAAAATCCAAATCATCGTTTATCTAATTGTTTTTTAGCTTCTTAACTATTCCAATGTTTGCTGACTCCTCTCTCGTGAAGCACACTCACGCACCCATCTCCATCTGCCCCGTGACGCGTTACACTCACGCACCCATCTCTAAATAGATAAGCCACTGAATTTGGCTGTTTTTTTTTACAGATTTTTACGGTTGCCACTTAAAAATATCTGAATTGAGCCAAAAAGAAACAAAAAATGATCCAAAATTCAAAAAAGGCGCCGAATGTTAATTAACATTTCTCTGTTAATATGCTTAACAGAGTTGTTTGTTTGTTTACTACAATTAATTTAATGTGAGAATAGGTGTAGATAAAAAAAAGGGGAAAAATTAAAAAAGTTACAGAGACGAAAATGCAGCAGCAAATGCATCGGAATCGATGGAAAGCAGGCAATTACAATTCAATTGCTGTTAGACAATTAACAGTAGTAGTTGTTGTTGTTGCTGGAGCTGGAGCTACTTGTCCTTCTTCTCGGCTGCGAGGGGATTGAACAGTCGGTTGACCTCGTTGGCCACCAGATGGTCCAGAATGATCCCGTTGCTGTCAATGAAGGCGGCGCACGACTTGACGCTCGTCTGCTCGCGCTGTCCGCGTCCATCGCGCACGCTCAGCGTGAGCATGTACTTGTCGTCGTACTTCTTCATGTCGGAGCTGGCCTCCCAGATGCGCTGCCCAGATGACTTGCCGCCGGCATCCTTTTGCACGGCCACCGCAAACGTGCCCTTCTCCCGGAACGTCGTGTGGAGCGTGAGGACGCCCATCAGGGCAAAGTAGGCGAGTACGCTGAACAGGAGCACGGGACGGGATTGCGGGAACGGATGGGTAAAGTCCCAGGCGTGGGCCATGATGGCCACGCCCACCGCCAGGGCGCAGAGGACCAGACGCGTGTTGACCAATCCAAATTGTTCCTTCAACTGCGGACGATCGCCCAGAAGGCAGGTCTTCACAGCATCATCCAGAGCATGCTTCACCGCCGATCCATCCCACTTGTTCACCTTCACCAGCTGCAAATATCAATTAAATTGAACACAATTCATTAGACTGACGTGTACAAAAAAATAAGACCAAAATGCAGCAAATATAAAATGGAAACCGGCTGCCGGAAGAGATTTTTAACCGATTGGCGTATTCCATTCACTTACTTCTTCGGCAGGCTGGGATTTGTCGTCTTTCTTGGCCATCTGGGTTGTTTTCTTTTAGTCGCTGTGTTTCAAGATTGCCTGGCAAGAACGCTTAAAAAAAAACACTTGTTTTTGCAATTTGACAACGCGACAGTATAAAAAAATGTTTAACACAGCGTGACCATATATCAAAAGTATTTTTTGATTTATTTGGTATTTTTTTAATAGCTTCTGTTAAGGCGCTGTTGTCTTGCTGTGGTTATCGATCACTCTTAATTGCAATTTCAAAGTCTTACAAAAATTTTTATTTTTGCAATTCGACAACGCAGCTGATATACAATGCTTTATTTTAGTTTTTACTTCTGCTAGGTGGTGTTGTCCTATAGCAGTTATCGATAACAAAAAAATTCAAAATTTAACAACAGATGCAAAAGTTGCGACAGGGTGACCATATTCAATGAATAATACCACAGCTGCTAAGCAGTGATGCCAATTTTGGTTTTTTTCGGATATATTTGTCTGGTTTTTAACTGCTTCCTGCAGGGAAAAATATTAAGAATCCATCCGAAAATCATGCTTTTTTTATATTCTGCCATATATACTCCCAATTTTGGAACCTTTTGAAAATGGAAACGATATAAAGGCAAAAACACTTTCCCTAGTACGCCAAAATTCACCTTTTAAAATGGGAGAATGTTAAGAGAATGTCTTTGCAGATACGGTTTGCCGACGCAGAATTTGTTGCTATACGAGTAAATTGTTAAATTCAACGACAAAGAAAATGCCGAAAAAAATCATTGAAGATGCTTTAACTTTTAACTTTTAAATTAAAAAAAAAAAATTTAATAAAAGTTTGGCTTGTTTTTCTGTCATTTATTTAGTTTTTCAGCTTTTTTCCCTGTTTTCTTCGGCCGTTTTGTCTTTTCTTCCGGAAAATATTTGCCATCACTGCTGGCAGTAGTTATCGATAGCTCTGCTGCATTTAAATTTTAAAATGTAAATTGAAATTCAAAATAGAAATGTATTATTCGTTGTAAATTTGTCAATATATTTGATTATATTCATATGGATAACAGCATGAAATTCCGTTGTAAAAAAAAAATGTAAACATATATTTATAAATAACAGAGTATGGAATTTGTTTAGCCACTTCACATGGACTTCATTTGGGCCATGAGATCCTCCAAGCTCGTCTCTGGAGCTGCTGCTGCTGCTGCATTGGCCGCGTTGTCCACGCTCACGTTCACGTTGAGCTTGTCGGGCGCCTCGTACGCCAGACGCAGGCCAGAGACGACGTGTGTCGTGTCCGCTGGTTTGGTAGCTGCCACCTCGGTGGGTGCATCGCCATCGTCAGCCACAAGTTCAATGCCCCAATCGTTGCTGGCATGCAGTGGCTCATCGGATGCCTCCTCCACCTGTTGCAGCACGGGCTTGGGACGCGCCTGGAAGTCCTTCTGGCGCAGCAGGCAATGCCGGTCGTCACACTGTGTGTTCGGCCTCAGGGTCATCTTGGGAAAGAAGTCGTTCAGCGCGTTGTATCCCAGATAGTCAGAGACTTCGCCAAAGTTGAGCAGATACTTGAGCGCATTTTGGACGAGGACACCCGCCGTTATGCCCATGGTGGTGGGCAGGGAGGCGGCGCAGACGCCCTCGCGTTTCAGCGTTCGCTCGTCAATGTTCTCGGCCACGACCAGGGGAGGAGCACATGCAAAGCAGGCCGTGTCGCCGGGACGAATGAACTGGATGTGACCGGAGACAGCGTTCTCCGAGACGCCGGACTCGAACCAGTTGAGATCGATCTCATTGCAGGCCGAGTTGATGGCCATGCGTGCCTCAAAGTTGTCCACACAGCTGAGCACCAAGTCGACGGGCTGGCCCTGCTCCATGCCCGACCCGGAGATGGTGCTCAAGAATTTGTCGAAGTTATCCACAGTGGTAATGTTGTAATTGTGCGTCTCGATGCGCACATCCGGATTGATGAAGCTCAATGTGCGCGCCGCCGCCTCCACCTTGGACAGGCCAGCCTGGTCGGGTGTGAAGAACAGACGGTTCATATTGGCCAGCTCCACCTTGTCGTAGTCGAAGAGTATCAGCTTGCCAATGCCACAGCTGTTAAATAAACATACATACATATATTGAATTTAAATGATCACCAATGATAACCAAAACTTACCGCGTCAGCATATCGGCGGTGACACTGCCCACACCGCCGACACCCACGATGGCCACCGCCTTGTCCCGTATGCGCTCGTAGTCCTTGACAATGTTCATCCGCTGCAGGGCCATCAGGCGACTGTAGGGATTCGAGTCGACGACCTCGGCGGACATTCGCTCGATCTTGTCGCGGGCATTGCGTGTGCAGGTTTTTTGCTCCTCGAGTTCCGTTTTCAGTTCGGCAATAATTGCCTGAAGCTCATTAATCGCACTCGACATATTGCAAATGGGATGGAGAGAAGGAGAAACCAAAAGAAACAAAAACAAATCTCAGTCACTATCCCCAACACAAAATCGGAGACCGTCGTCGGCTGTCGTCGTGTCACTTTCGCTTAGTGTTGGGTTGCTCATGAGTGAGTGAACAAAAAGAGTTGCGTCAAGATAGCAACGGTTCTTTAGCAACGAAAATCGGAACTTGGTTCATGAGTCGGAACTAGTTATGAACTTTCTCATTTTTAAACGTTTGTCGACCTTTAATCAATAAACTAATGATGCAGAATAGTAGAAAATTAATTAATCTATAGTTTAAAGCAAAGTTTTGGCCATTTAAGCTTTTCAAATGGGTGTAACAAGTGAATAAATAAAGTGAAAACGTGAACATTTTCACCATTTTTTTAATAGCTAAGGTCAGAAAACCGCTAATGCACAATTATAGCGTGTAGTTTTACCTTTCGAATGGTACCATTTTCAAAAAAAATTTAAGTTCGTTTTTGAGATATTTTGAAATGAGCGAAGCTACCTCGGTGAAAGTCCCATACAAAATGACCGCCAAAATACATACCTTGTTTTCAGACCATAATAGCTTATCTTAGAATGTTTGCAGCAAAACGCGGCACACATCAATTTAAAGCTACAAGGTTGGGGATGCTACTGCAATCTATTTAGAGAAAGTTTTCAGATAGTTATTTAGAAAATAAATAAAACTTAAATCAACCCCCAAAAAGTTCATGAGCAAGTCCTAGCGAACTGGTAGCTCCAACGTGAACTGAACTACAAAATACATAGCGGCAGCTTTTTAAATTTATGGTTAATTAGAACCACTTTGTTTTATCGTTTGAGTAATATACTTTATTGTATTAATATATTTAAAGCTTAGCATTAAAAGTTATGCGCGTCGCTGTTCGATGTCGATTGTCAAGTTGTATCGATAAATTTCTCTCTCGTTCAGAGTTGCCAGTCTTCGCAGCTTCTGCAACATGTTGATAGAGGGCGCCACTGGGCCGCCACAGTACTCCCCCTCCAGTGATGTCGTCACGGATTTGGAAATCGGACGCGAAAATGCTTTTCGTACGTCCGGGGTGTACTGGGTTTATGTTGTGGTACCTCCATGTTGTTGTCATCTTTAATGAAAAAGGCGGGCTTCAGGCGGTCGACTGAAACTGCCATTTCCTTGTCGTTCACTTTTAGCAGGTACACTCGGTCAGTTTGACGTTGAATGATCTCGTATGGTCCGGAGTACGGAGGCTCGAGCGGCTGCTTGACGGAGTCGGTTCGAATGAACACATGAGAACACTGCTCGATGCCCTTAATTAAAAACATCTTGGCCTTGATGTGATGCGATGTTTGCGTTGGTCGTATATGGCGCATATGCTCTCGAAACTTTGACAGGAAAGTAACAGCACTCGTGCTAGAATCCAGATCCTCGAAAAATTCATTGGGTAATCGAAGCGGTGCTCCATACAACATTTCTGCTGTGGACGCTTGCAGATCTTGTTTGAAACAAGTGCGAAGTCCCAGTAATACTGTTGGTAGTAGTTGTAGCCATGAAGTACCTGCGTTGCACATCAGAGCTGACTTGAAAGATCTGTGCCACCTTTCAATCATGCCGTTGGACTGTGGGTGGTACGCCGTCGTATGTATTCGCTTGCTACCAACAAGTTGGGCCAATTCGTTGAAAACTGCGGACTCAAACTGAGAGCCTTGATCGGTTGTAATCGTCTTTGGAGTTCCAAAACGTGAAATCCAAGTGGACCAAAACGCTGTTGCTATGGTTTCCGCTGTGATGTCTTTCAGTGGCACGGCTTCAGGCCAGCGGGAAAAGCGGTCAATCATTGTAAGACAGTATCGATATCCTTGGTTCATCGGCATCATCACGATGTCTAGATGTACGTGGTCGAATCTTCCATCTGGAACGTCGATCTTGTCAGGCACAAGGTGATTATGTTTGTGAATTTTCGAGCGTTGACATGCCAGGCATTGTCTGCACCAACTGATGACTTGCCGATTCATGGATGGCCATACGTATTTTTGGCGAATTTGTTGCAGCGTAGATCTTCCACTCGGATGCGACAGATTGTGAACAAAGGCAAAAACTTGGTTTCGAAGGGACTCCGGTACGTATGGTCGAACATACCCAGTTGATACATCGCAGTAGATTGATGTGTTGTCATCGTAGCGTACTCGTTGTAGCTTTAAGGACGAATCACTATGCAGTAATTGTTTCAGTTCAGGATCTGCCTCCTGTTCCTGTTTGAACTGCGCCAAATCTACTGCTGTCGGTGTTGAAATTGTACATAGACGAGAAAACGCATCTGCAACGGAGTTTTCTGTGCCTTTAATGTGTACAATCATCGTAGTGAATTGCGAGATGAATCCCAGTTGTCGAAGTTGTCTAGGAGACATCTTTTCGGGTCGTTGTTGAAATGCATAAAGTAATGGCTTGTGATCCGTCTTGATGACGAAGGTGCGGGCCTCGATCATATGCTTGAAATACTTTACAGCTTCGAAGATTGCGAGGAGTTCTCTGTCGTAAGTGCTGTAATTCTTCTCTGTATTGCTGAGCTTTTTGGAGAAGAATCCTAGTGGCACCCAGTCGTCGTCTGACTGTTGCTCCAGAACTGCTCCGATGGCCACATCAGATGCGTCGCACACAAGGGCAAGCTTTGCATTTGGAGTCGGAAATGCAAGAAGTGCTGCGGCAGCCACACTTTGCTTGCAAGTTTCGAAGGCGGCGGAAAGTTCCGGTGTCCACTCGATTTTGCGTTGATCGTTCTTCTTGACATCTCGTAATAGCTCCGAAAGAGGCGCCTGTACGTGAGAGGTGTGTGGTAAACATCGTCGATAGTAGTTTATCACGCCGAGAAAACGACCAAGCTGCATGATGGTATCTGGCCGTGTGTAGTTCACAATGGCTTCAATACGATCCGTGGGTGGCTTTATTCCGTGACGATTGATGAGGTAGCTGAGGAAACGAACTTCAGTTTTGGCTATGTCGCATTTGCTGAGATTGACGCACAAGCCGTGTTTACGCAGGATTTGTAGAACGGTGCGAAGGTGCTCTTGATGTTCAGCCATTGAATTTGACATAATGAGTATGTCATCTATGTAGCAAAACACAAAATCAATCCCACGGAAAATGTTGTCCATGAATCGTTGAAACGTTTGCGTGGCATTTTTTAGTCCGAATGGCATATACAAAAACTCAAACAGACCAAATGGAGTGCAAACAGCAGTTTTCTGAACGTCGTCTTCGGCCATTGGTATTTGGTAATACGCCTTTACCAGGTCCAGCGTAGAGAACACGGTTTTGTTGTGTAAGTTTTCGGTGAAGTCGTGGATGTGAGCGATAGGATAACGATCCGGTGTAGTGGCAGCATTTAGCTTTCGGTAGTCGCCGCAAGCTCGCCATCCGCCATCCTTCTTAGACACCATATGCAAAGGGCTGGACCATGGACTGTTCGACGGTCGACAAATGCCTTGCTCAATTAGAAAATTGAACTCTTTTTTGGCGACGGTTAGTTTTTCACCCGCAAGTCGACGGGGACGATCTGACACTGGGCATCCGTTAGTCTCAATGTAGTGACGAACCTCGTGCTGTCGTGTAGTCTTAACGGACGGATTTGTGACATCGACGAATTCTTGAAGCAGATCTTGTAGGTTGAGCATGGACTGCACAGTTGATACAGACGGTTGTTTCACGTCTGCCAAACATGCAGGTGTCGAAAGACCTGTCAAGGAATCAATTAAGCGCTTATTGGTTAGGTCAATAAGTAATTGATATTTCGCTAAGAAGTCTGCGCCAATGATTGCTGCTTGCACGTCTGCAACGATGAACGGCCAAGTAAAGCTGCGGCGAAGACCCAAGTTCAACTCTTCTATGTGAGATCCGTATGTGCAAATCGGCGTCTGATTCGCTGCGTACAATAGAAGGTCAGCTGGTTTGGTCTTGTGCTTTACTAACGCTCGTGGTATTACAGACACCACCGATCCGGAGTCGATGAGGTATTTGGTGCAGGATGTCTGATCATAAATATGTAGTCGGCGTTCGGGAATGTGAATGGAATTGTCGCTGGATGAGGTGTCGCTGTCGCCGGCCAGCGCAGTAGACGACAGCGTTTTTAGTTTAACGTTTCGAGATGGCGTGAGCATGGCAAGCGACATTTTCGGGCATTATCGCCAAACTTCTGATGGAAAAAACAGAGTGTCGACTGTTGCGTATCGGCTTGACGATTGGAATCTCCGGAGCTTGCATTCTGCTGATCACGAGCTGGACTGCGTGGCTGGCTGCGGCTTCGATTAGGGGACTGTAGACGTTTGACGTCCTTCTGCAAGTTCTCAAACTTTTGAGTCAGTGAACGCAGTGAGTTTGAAATCTCCTTCAGAGTGCCAGAGCCGCCAACAGCGTTTACTGTGTGATCCTCAGCTGGAATGCACTGTGGAGAAGGCGAGATGGCATACGTGGTGCTTGTGCCGACAGCGTCGAGCATCTTGTCAGCGAGCTTAGCGAGCTTGTCTATGTCAGTCTCATCCCACACTGAGAGTAGCGGTCGAACTGATTGGGGCATTTCTGACAAAAAGAGGCTGCGAATAATGCTTTCGCTGCCAGGGTCTGGAGCGAGACGCCGCATGTGTGCCAGAATCTCGGACGGTTTTTGGCCAGTGTATCCACCACCTTGCAGGAGGCACCGCAACTTTGACTCAGGTGATTCAGCAAACCTTTGAAGCAGACGTGCCTTCAGTGCGTCGTATTTGTCCGTAGTAGGAGGACGAATGATGAGATCCTCTACTGCCAAAACCGCTTCATCCTCGAGATGAACGGCAACGAAGTCAAATTTGTCTGTGTCATCGCTGATGCTGTGCAAGCGAAACGAGCGTTCCACTTGTGCAAACCACAATTCAGGGCTGTTGCGTGTGAATTTGGGCAGATGAATTTTGGCGCGTTGTGTAGGCACGCGTGGTGCATCTTGCACAGGAGCGCTGTTTACACGTAGTGTCTCTAGTTGCTGTTGCAGATCTCGAATCTGCTGGGCCACTTCCTCCGGAGTCGCCATGACCACAATCTGGTTTTCTTCTTCGCAGAAATTGAGTCGCCTTCCTTTTAGTGCGCGCAAGTTGTAGCGCGTCTCGTGCATGCAAAATGGCGGGTATTTCACAACCACGAAATTGCTGCGAGACTTTTTTGGCCGATCGAATTGTTTTTATCTGTGCTGATGAAAATCAGCGCAGATCACGTCGGGGTCACCACTATGGTTAATTAGAACCACTTTGTTTTATCGTTTGAGTAATATACTTTATTGTATTAATATATTTAAAGCTTAGCATTAAAAGTTATGCGCGTCGCTGTTCGATGTCGATTGTCAAGTTGTATCGATAAATTTCTCTCTCGTTCAGAGTTGCCAGTCTTCGCAGCTTCTGCAACATGTTGATAGAGGGCGCCACTGGGCCGCCACAAATTAAGAGAAGTGGCGCCACCTATTTAGTGTCTAAAGCCTAGTACCGACGTGAGATAAATTTTTAGCGGCGGAAAATGCACAATATTTAGCTGTCGACGAGCGTAAAGCCAGAGTTGCCAATGCAGCACGGAAAAATAACATAAAATGGAATGGTAACTCTATGCGTCAGCAGCGGTTTATTTTAAATATGAACATGCAGAGCTGATTTGCAAAAAAGAGGAGAGAATAGGCAATGAAAAATGTATATTAATATTAATAGAGGAGAAATATGCGATGAAACGCAAGCACAGCGGGTATTTGGTGCACTTATCGCTTTTGAACTTTTCACGTAGATTCTCCCTCTAAATTAATGAAAAAATACAAATATTGGCCTCTTTTCCACCTCGTTAATCAGCAGAATTTTGTCTGCTGTCTCGAAAAGATCCAATCTGCTGTTTTTTGTTAATTTCACCGCCATTTCTTTTGACTTATTGTGAGAGAGTGAGATAGATAGATACCGAAACTCTAAAGAAATATATTTTTCGCTTGGCTTGACAGCTGTTTCAAACAGTGCTGGATAACGCCCGTTCCTTATCTGGCAACTCCGTTTTTAGTTTCAGTTTAGTTGACGTGCGGACCGACAAGCGGAGATAAATGTCGTCTTCTTCTTATTCACCTTACGCCAGCGTTTTTTTTATATGGAGTTTGACCTTACGCTAGGCCTTTTTTCTGACGTCGGTACTAGGCTTAACACAAAATCGTTGCTGGATATTTGACTGCAGAAAAATGTTTTGCTATATTTTTCATATGCGAACCATTAAATTCGCACCGCTAGTCATTGAGAAATTTGCATTTAGGTATTTTTACCATTATGAGTTAAATAAATTTACAAAAAAAGCAAGTTGGCAGCGTTTGTATAAAACAACACAACAATAAAAAATCGTTGCTAACTTTTAACTGAAGATTAGTATTTTTCTATCAAATGCACGGTATGTGGGAGTATTGGTGTTAATTTAACGACCATTTGCATATGCCAATCATCAGAATCGTGCCAGAAATGGCTGAGATATTAGCATTTTTGTTTTTTTTTTTTGACCTAAAGAAACATGCATGTGGGCTGCCAACCTGATATACAGAAGCGCAAAAATGCGTCGGAATATAACTAGCTGGCAGCCCTATAAAATATAACGGCGCTTACAGCCATTCGTGAGATATACAAGAAAGTGCGCGTCTTGCAAAAAAATTGTGAACAATTACAACGCTATTTCTCGCCATCGGGCGCACCACAACAATCTGGATCAACGGATTCAGGGGTTGCAGGAGCCCGAAGGCTTAAAAACAAAGTGAATCAGCTCCAAGAAGAGCAACAAAAGCTAAGAAAAAGTTATAAAGCTTTAGAGAGAAAAGTGCAAGTTCAAGAGCAGCAAGTTCTGGAGCTCACCAGGTTTTACCAGTCGCAACAGCCGCCGCAGTATTTGGCGCAGCAACAGCCGCCGCCGCAGTACTTGGTGCCGCAACAGCCGCCGCCGCCGCCGCCGTCCCTCATACTTAATTTGAATTTAAATTCAATTATTTCAAGTATTTAAACGATTTTCGAACTATTAAAATTCTGGGAGAATTTAGTTAAAATGTTATATTTTTTCTTTACTATTTTTTTGGTACTTGTATTTACATTAAAATCGACTGGGACTGTGGATACTTTATAAAAATTACTGCGATAAGCTAAAAAGAATCAAATGAAAACGCACAATTCAAAATATTACACCAAATATATTGTCAAAACATTTTACATATTATTATTTAATACACAAAAAAAAAAAGAAATAATAAATTCTTGTTGTTGGTTGTCGTGTGTCTGTATGTATGTATGTGTGTCTGTGTGTGGGTGTTGTGAATGTTGTTGTGTTTATTGTTAAATGCAGCGCTTGGAAATTGCTACGACGATAAACAAATAATTATTAAATAAAAATAACAAAAAAGAGCTGGTCTCTTTAGTGGAGTGTATCTGTCTGTATACAATGTATTTATAAAATTATTATATTATTATTATGTATGTATGTATAAACCGGGACTATCACTTGCGAAAAGAAATATGTATGTATATGTATGCATAAGTTTATGATGCTGCCGTGCTGCCCGCGGTGGTGGTCGCCTGTCCCGGCTGTCGGGGCTGGAGGCGCACACGGAAGCCCTCCTCCCGCTTCAGGATGATGTCCGCCTGCAGCCTGAAGTCCGATTCGCTGAGGTCCGAGTAGACACGATAGTTGCGCATGATGGTCGACAGCAGAATCTTCAGTTTGAGCATCGCATACTTGCGGCCTATCGAATAAGTATCGAGTATTAATCGTTATTTCAAATCAATTAATCGGGTAAATAATCGATTTATAGAATATTCGTCGATCAATTAGTCAAGTGATAAAATAATCAAATATAAATTCATTAAAATAATCAAATTTCGAATATTACATAAATTAAGCGATCGATTAATCGAATGATAGATGATCGAACATATATCGATACACCGAATATTCGTCGATCAATTAGTCAAATGATGCAATAATCAAATATAAATCCATAAAGTTAATCGATTATCAAATATTACGTAAATCAAGCGATCGATTAATCGAGTGATATTGTAGATGATCGGTGTTACTCACCCACACAGCTGCGCGGTCCAGCGGAGAAGGGCACAAAAGCATAATAATGTCGATTCGCCTGGCGTTCGGGCAGAAAGTTGTCCGGATCGAAGACATTGGGATTGTCGTAGACCTTGGGATTGCGATGCAACAAGATGGTGGCCACGGTGACGGTGGCGCCACGCGGTATAACATATGGTCCCGAATTGAGCTTCAGATCCTCCTGCAATTCACGAGCTATCAGCGGCACGGGCGGAAACATGCGAAGTGTTTCCATGAGGCAACGTTCCAGATACTTCATTTCCAGCGTGTCCTGGAAGGTGGCCGGTCGCTGCGAGTCGCCAAAGATGCCATCCAGTTCGGCAATCACGCGATCTTGCACATCTTGATGTATGCCCATCAATGACAAAAAGAACGAGGATCCAGCCGCCGTTGTGTCGTGTCCTTCAAACATAATCGTATCCACCTGCTCCTTGATTTCCGTATCCGTGATGAGGGCACCGTTTTGAGCGCTCTCCAGCATCAGATCGAGAAATGCCAATCGCTTCTTTTCCCCAATATCATTGTCCTCCACATCGAGATCGTCCTTGAGGCCCGCCGACTGGCCATAGGAGAGTCCTGCAACGGGTGTTCCTGACTGCTCCGGCTTTACACCTGCGCCGAACTTCGATTGCATTAACTTTTGCTCCTGTTGCTCCCGCAGCTCTCGTTCCTCTTGGACCAGAGCAGCCGCCTTAAGCTCACTCTGTGCCAGCGAGCCACGTGCGCCCTTTTCGAATGCCGCCTTCTTGCTCCTGATCACCTTGGTGGTCAGTCCATGGATGATGTTAAGCAGACGTCCCTGCTCCTTGTAGTAACGGGTCAGCGTGAAGATGAACTCGTTGCGCAAGAAGATGCTTCGGTGACGGGCATGGAGAATATCACACATCCGCATCACAGCCATTGCGTACTCAAAGCCGGATTTGTCCTGTGTCTTCTTCGACACGCCCATTGCGGTTTCTGTAGCAACGGAAGAAAAGGGGCGGAAAAGAGAGAAAGAGAGAGCCGGAGCTCCGATTAGTTCAGCATGCAAAGATGTGATGCAACTGGAAATGGAAATAAATATGGAATCGAAATTGGAAGTGGAATGCACTCGACTGACCCAAGCGCCAATTGAACTTAACAAACATACAACGGCGGCTGCTCCATCTGTCTAATTGTAGATACAATGCATACATAACATTCGGTATAGATGGAACACACACATACATACACAGAAAAAAAAATGCCATTCTAAAATCAAGTTTAAAATTCTTGATTCAAGCCTGCATTTTTAAGTATGTTTTCAGGATTAATCTGAATAATCAAGCCTGAATCGGGATTAAAATGGGAAAATAAGCCCAAATTACTTTATTCTCTCTCAGCCTCTCTCATTTCAACTGGACTGGTGGCTCAGTGGTTAGAGTCGCCGACTTGTTTGAAAAAGACCTGGGTACGATTCCCACCAGTCAATTGCATTCAAACATTTTCTTCACTAAAAAAAAAATGTTAAAAAAAAACAATAAAAAAAAATAAAATAAAAATATTAAAAAAAAAATTAAAAAAAAAAAATTAAAAAAAAAATAAAAAAAAAATTAAAAAAAAAACAGTAAAAAAAAATTTAAAAAAAAAAAAATAGTAAAAAAAAATCTTAAAAAAAATATTAAAAAAAAATTTAAATGTAACAAAAACATTATTTTTTTTTAAGCCTGAATTTAAGAATTTTAGGATTGAATTCGGGATTGAAAAAATCAAGTATTTCATACTTGGTTTAAGTAAATCCGAGATTACCCCACTTTTGACATCGTTTCGGATTGAATCCGGGCTAAATATCCCGGATTTTTTTTTCTGTGTATGTATTTATGCTTGCATAAACGAACGGAAAACGAGACGTTTGTGAACATTGTGCCAAGCGGAAGTAAATATATTTCGTAATACTCAAGAAATTTTTATTTCAGACTATTCACTAGTTCGTACAATGCCCAGTTTTGGGTAATAACAAGTTAAGAAAATGTAATTTCAGTAGGAAACCATTTGGATTGTGTGGTTTTCGATTAAAACAATTGGAATTGTTTAAGCTTCGCTTCAAAGTTCTTCAATAAATTAATCAAACAGAGATTATTGTAGCTGCTACTTTAGATGATTTTAATTAATTATGGGTAAAAATGTGTAAAAAATGTGTGTGTGTAAATGTTGTTGGTAAACAATAGTCGTGCACATTTTTATAGGGTTTGCAGAAAGTTGTAGACTTCGGGACTAGAATTGGCCACGTTGTAATATTTATCTGCATATTGTGCGCTTATTTCCTTGAGAAAGGCTACCGCACGAAGTTTGCTTTCTTGGTCGGGCATTTGGTTCTCATGCAACAAGTGTATAATGACAGCCAGAATCTGTTCGAGGTGATCCAAAATGGCAGGACGTGCTTGCATGTACAGAACCTCGAATGCCTCGAGAATAATATCGTTCTCATCGACATCTTCGCGCAATGGCAAATGTGAGAGGAAAACGGGCAGCACCTGCGCCAAAGGCACCAAATTATGATTAATTACAATCATACGTGCCACGGCTCCACAAATGTTGTCCAGACCCGGGGGATTGGTCTCCGAGGCAATGGCGCCGGAAAGAGCTTGCAAGATGACAGCAAAGGATTCGAATGATTTCTCCTCTCCATGCAAAACAAGCTCGCCCAGACCAAAGTAACAATTCTGACGAGCCTTTGCATCGGGATCGTTGACACCCCCAATAAAGATGGGACATAGGGTATCGAAATAAGTGGGCACACAGCTTCCTAGGGACTGGAAAGATTCGGCCAGAACGCCATAGGCAAAGGTGCGCTGCTCAGACGATTCGTTCTTCTTGGCTTTGTTCAGCTTGTTCAAGAAGTACTGGAAGAGACGTCCAAAGTACATGGAGAAGACTTCCGCGTTCAGCGCTTTGCCAAACTGAGGCAGCAGATTGCCGGCATTCTCAATGAGCAGTTCATCAAACTCGCTGTCCTCAACGTCTTCATCATCGCCGGCACCACTTGGCTCATTGAATTGACAAGCGATTTTGTTGTTTAGCACATCCTTGATACAAGCGAAGATTAGGTCGGCTATTTCCTGAGTGGGAACTGCCAGATGTTTCACATCGTTGAACATGACGCCTACTACGTCAAGCAAATGAATGACCACCGTCTGCTCGTCATCGTTGCGAATGATGTCCGCAAACTTGGGCATGATAATCGAACTGGCCCGTTTTACGCCATCGCCGTCGCCCAATTTATTGAGAGCAGTGACAAAGGCACAGAGAGCTTCAATGGCGCCTTTGCGGATGTTATCGTGCGGATGCTCAATAACCTTGTAGACGTTCTCAAAGGACGTCTGCAGGTAGGGAGCAAATGCAGCGCCCGTATTAGTCGCGAATTCTTTAAGTGTGCTAATAGCCTCCTCTTTCTCATAGACAAAGTCATTCTCCACCTGGTAACCACCATCTTCATCGTCATCCTCGCCATCCGTATTGTCTAGATCCATGTCTTGTTCCGAGCCAGTGTCTCCCGGTAAATTCGGTGTGGGAGAAGCCTTTGAAATGGGCAATATGTCATCCGTGGATATGACCGATTCTATAAGGCGATCCATAATCTTGGGAAACACGATCGACATGCTCTCATTGACCACAATAGACAAGGCTCCCATCAGGTTATATATGCAGCGTCTAAAGTCTGGATCATTGGGACCTTCGCTCAGCATCATAAGGCAATAAGCCATCGTATCATTTGCCAGTGGTATAAAGTTATCCTTGCCCACAACGCGTGTTATGGAGGCCAAAGTTTCAATTGCCTCGTTGCGCAGCTCCACCATATCCTCTTCACAGTCCTTAACCAAATACACCTGCAATATCTGAACTATTTTTGGGAAATATGGCATCAAATGCTCATTGGCGGCTATAGCCGCTGCTGAGATGGTCGATAGCGCCATTACACGAAGATGTGGTGAATTCTGGGGCTCCAAGGTTTCGAATAGTCGTTCCATCAGCAACGGCAAATGGGGCACAATATTCTCTTCCAGATTCTGGCAGTACGCGTCCAGGGCATAGAACATGCGATCCGTGTGCTTTGGTTCGGGTTTTCCCATCTTTAGCTCGACAACCAACTGTTGCAGAAAATCAAAAAATACGGGCAAGATCTCTGATGCATACTTCGATATATCCGGTTGCAAGTGCTCCGAAAATTGGCCCAGAGCAAAGAATGCGGCGATGCGCACCATGGGCGAAGCATCGATAATGCCGCCCTTGATGATATTCAACATCACTTGCATGTATTTGCTACAAATTGCCTCCGAGCAGCCCTCAGCGATTACCGCGATGCATAGGAAGGCGGCGCGACGGCGCAAATGATCAGCATTTTGCAAGGCCGGCTCGAGCAATTGCAGCAATGGTGGTATTAGCTTCTTAGGTGAAATATTCAGAGCCATCAAGTCAAGTGTTTGGGTGGCAGCTGACACTGGGTTGTTGGTGTTCTCTCCCAAAAAGATCTCATCAGCATCTTCCATTTCAGTTTCGCAGCACATCATCTCAAAGATGACGCCCAGGATGGGTTCGAGCAGCTTTTGCTTGACAAGGACTTTCTTCTTAATACGCACAATGCGTCCTAGGAAAGTAACCACCTGGACGCGTATAGATTCATCAACTTTCTGATTGCTGACCGTTGCGAGGCAGAATTCCACTAGAGAATTCACATTGTTGTTCAGCAATTTGGGCACATACTCCGCAATACTGTCAATGACGTCGATAACTATGGAGAACTGCTCATCATCGCCTTTTTGGGCAAAGGCATAGACCATTTTGATAATAAGTGGGAGAACCTTCAGCACGGTTTGTTTCGCAGTTATGTGTCCAGTCACAAATGGCATCAGAGAGCTCATGCCCATTGAGATATTCACGATGGTGGGTGTGACCAAATCCCCCTTGGCCTCGGCGGCCAGAAGTACAGAGGCAAACATCTGGCAGATGGATTCCATGTGACAGAGAAACTGATCGGGAGCGGAATCTGTAAGTGTGGCGAATATTGAGGAGCCCAGCTCACACTCCTTGGGATCTTCGGCACTGCACCGGCTGTATATGAAGTTCAACAAATCTGCCATCCATGAATCCTTCTTCTCCTGCTCGTGGCGCACTAAAGAGCCAATAAGCATTGCAATCAAGTTCTTCACCGACTTCTCATTTTCAGTGATTAATGCTTGAAGCATGCCCGTCTTGATGCTTTCCTTTTGCTCAGCTGGCACCATCTGCCAGTGTCGGAGTTTCTGGAGTCGATTGTTCAGCAGCACGGCAGCAAATTGACGAATTTGCGTTTCGCGATTGGAAACCACGATCCGACATAGTGCCAAAAGTGTCTCGGGATTCTCATAGGCCTTATTCAGCTCGTTGGTGGCCTGGCGAATCCGTGCAGTGTCCGTGCATAGCAATTCAGCGATGATTTGATCAAGGGCAGCCTCCATTTTAATGCTTCTATAAATATACGAGTATCAACTGACCGCAAAGCGAATTAAGCAAATTTTAATATGCCGCCGAAGCACGAACGCGAAACGACTTGGGCGAATTTGCAAATGTGAGTGTGGTGTGGCTAGGGCTGAATAGTAGTTATAACCACGTTTTGAAACTTTAAGAACTACTATAAATTTATATATTTTATCTTCAATAAAATTTGGTTGCTTTCTTGTTTGTAATATAAATGAATTATTAAATAACTACTTTGCTTGTGTGAAAAATGAAAATGAATTTGGCGCAACTTCGTTTAACAACAATGTCAACACAACTTCGATAATATTATATATCGGCAAGTAGGGCTGGAAAACCCTAACCATATCGCAGGTAAAAAAAAAAGTATCTTTGTGTTGCAACAAGGTTTTATTTAAAAAAAAAGTGATTTGGCTGAAGAAGAAGCGCGCTTGTGAGCGATTTAGCCGAGTTCAAAGGTCCCTTTGGAGGTTGAACTAAACTTAGCCCGCCTTGAGGCGGGGGTTGTTACCAAAAAGTAGAGCTGTGTCGTTTCGTTCTGAAAAAGTCATTAAGATTAAGACGAATAAACTTATTCAAAGTCATAAAATAGATAAATAATTTCTTTAAACAATTTTTAAATTTCTTAGAGAAATACCATTAGAATTATATACATGGAGTTCCGCGATTGAATTCAATTTCTTCTTTATTACCTTATAACAATGTTTCAATTTCATATATTTTTAAGTTTTCAATAGGCAAGGATATAAAATTAAACGATAATCCTGAATCTAATTGGCATTTGTCGTTTATTCTAATAAAAAAATCGTCGGTTAAGCTCGTGTCGTTAAATTCGTGTTCCCAGTGATATAAAGGATAAACGCAACAGGATCAATAAGAGAAGCATGCCATTGCTTTTTAATTTGATTTTATATTTTTCATAGCGCACAAAACCAAAATGAGTGAATAGTAAAGAAATCCAAGCAAAACAAGTTTGAACACTGATTTATGTATCTGTCACCTTTTTCACTACCTTACCAATTTTTTCATTGAATTAGCTCAGTTCAAATCAGAAGCCCAGAGGTGAAACAACTTTATTTTCTGTGTTTTTTGTGCTTATTTTGTTTATTAGAAAGTGAAATACTAAATTGAATATTCTGTTCAATAGCAATATAGAAATTTTTTGTAATGCTATGTATATGGTTGTTCGCAGTTTTCGAGTCTCTAAAAAATCGCTTTTCTTTTTTTTTTCTTTTTCGAAAAGTGAACTTCTAAACTTAAATATTCTGTTTAATATCAATACTGCATTTGCTTTAATGCTGTATTGGTATTTTTCAGTTTCAGGCCTTTTTAAAAAATAATAATAATTTGTTTCCTTCTTTTTCTTAAAAAATAGATCTCTTCAATCGTTGTGCCATTTTCCACCGCTTTTGTTCTAGCATTCATTGAGGACACAGACTTTTTGGCCCCAGAAGTCCACTTTCCTTGTTTCGCGCTTGTTCTCCGCCACTGTCTCTACGGCACCCTTAGCCATGTCTGACGCAGCGTGCACCATCATCGAGGAGCTCACCCTGGCTACCGAGGCCTACAGGACTTCGGCAATAGTCAAAAATCCGTTTGGCATGCGGCGCTTGGCTCCCGCTGGAGACACTCCACCTGCTGTGGTCACATCGCCACCACCAGCCAAGCGCCAGTGCAACGAGGCACCCTTCATCAATTATGTTATTGGGATCAAAAACATTGGCGATTTCATTGATGAGGCCATTTCCAAAGCTGGAAACGGCTTTAGGTCAAGGCTGGGGGCTAAAGGAGCCATTATATTTAGCTGTGAGGCGGAGCCTACCGTTGAGGCTATTGAAGATCTGGCGCGAGCTCACGGGCTCAAAACTTTGAGTGGAGGCCAGGTCCTAAGGCCAAAGCTCACGGTTTCTGTTAGTGGCCTACCACTAACGATTAATACAAACTGGGTCGCGGGCAAGATTAAAGCACTCGGCCTTTCGCCGTTGAGTGTCACTAACATCGTTGGCAACATCTCTGGGCGCCCAACAACCAAATTTCGGGTTGAGCTGGATCATCATGACAACAACGATAAATTCTTAAAACTGGTCACCCTTGGCTACTTTGATGTCACCATCGACAAAATGCACAGACGTAAACCTGTAGTCCAGTGCTATAAGTGCCAGGGCTATGGCCACAAATCTAGTGACTGCATCAATCCGGACTACGTTTGCTGCAAGTGCTCTGGCTCCCATGATGTCAACTTGTGTCTGAGTCTGACACCAAATGTGCCAATTGTGGTGAAGGTCGTAGAGCCAACTGGGACAGCTGCCCGGCGTTTCTGGCGTCTAACTTAACTTCATTAAAGCACAATAAAATGGCTACTTCCCTTATTTGATCACGAGGGATCTACTATTTAAATATTTATGTGCATCAAGTTAGCTAAACACTTTCGAAAAAAACAACGTTTAAGGGATGGATAATTTGCCGTTAATTATCCGTAAATTATTCGTGAAAAAATTAATTTTGCAGCTCTTTTATTTAAAAAAAAAAAATAGTGTTCTGCTAACTTGATATCAAGTTAGCAAGACAGTCCCCCAAACTTTGGTAGTTTTTGAAATCTGTTTCGCGGTAAGTTCGCCGTTAATTATCCGTAATTTATTCGAGAAAAAATTAATTTTGCCGCTCTTTTATTTTATTAAAAAAAATAATGTTTTGCTAAGTGCGCCCGAGTCTTACGCGAGCAATGTTAACAATGTTGAAATGAAAAACAAGGAATTGAATGTGTGGGAATGGGTGAAAATAAGAGTTTGCTTTTTGAGTAAATTCTGACTTTTTAATTGTTGTTTTCTTGTCGTGCGTGAGGAAATAGACGAAAAAAACAACAAAAACAAAACATAATCAAGAAAATGAGCGTGCAAAATCAACTAGTCTCGTCAGTTTTTTTTCTCCGTCCTTTCTAGTTTTTTAGTTTCAACTCAATTTTTACATTTTCATATGTACCGAAACTTTCGTACCGGTATGTTTTCCGTACGGTGCCGAAACTCTTGTACCGGTGTAGTTTCGGTACATTTTACTTCTCTCGTGCAATACTTTCGCAATTCGTCGCGCTGTATTCTGAGAAAAGCAGCAAGCTTCGGCTACCGCGATTTCGCAACTTTTTTTCTTTGTACATTCTTATGCATGTGCAGAGTTAAGTTTTCGGTGCTATTAACAAAATGCCTCGAGGACGACCACCTGCAGTTGACGGTGACCTAATCGTTAACACCGTCTTAAAATATAAACTGGACATACATAGTAACAGATGTTAACAAACTCGTTGCCGAGACCAATTCAATTTGGCATAAAATGTCCGAAGAACTCGGAGGAAAAGTTAAGGGATCCACACAATCGATTTGAATTGAAAATACTCTTGACTGGAGAAGCCCAAATTCCCTGTAGAAATGAGGAAAGAGATGAAAGAAATAGCCATGTTTTGACATACAAATCTCTCGAGGCTGACCACCAAGACGAAGCATTTCAATTTGTCTTGACATTTGAGAAATCGGAGTTCGATAAGCTGATAATAACGACCACGCGGCAGTATAAAAACACGAAAGGTGCTAATCGTCAAAGGGTTGTGAATATTCTTCAACCTGGAAAATGGACGGAAATATTTTCAAAGCGTATCTACGACGAATTTCGGATGACACATGGATACCAATTTGTAAATCATTCCATAACCTCGGACACGACTTAAGGCAAATTTCAAGGTGTGTCATCGAAGCAATTAACTCTGGTGAGACACAATTTGAAAGGAATATGCATTCACAAAATGTTTATCTTTATTACAGGTCATTGCAAATGTGGGAGCAACGTGAAAGGTGAAATATTACCTCGCGGAAGCAACGACAATATCGTTAAAATCCTGTGCATAGCTGATAAAGGCGAAAAAGCATACGGAAAAAGACAGCTACAATCCTGCCTAAAACTATACGACACATTAATAATTTTTGGGTCGACCCTCACAGGAGAAGGGGAAAGCATAATGAAACAAAACAAAGTAAGCAGATAAATAGCAGAAATAGTTCTGCACAAGAGGCTATGTTTTTATCTCTCATTGTATCTCTCATTTTCGACTAACGGGAAAAAGCACAAAAGTTCTATTTTTAGCTTGCCTGCAAGTGTATCAAAACTATACCACACATTTGAGTTGTAGCGGCTAAAGAGAAAGGTTAAGTCACATTTAATTTTTTTTCTATTTCTGTTTGAAATTTAATGCTTTTTTAGTAAAATGCCGCGCGGAAGTGTGTTATTGCGTTATTGCAAAATTTTTAAGTGATCCCAGTTAATACGGTAAATAGTATAACACAGGAAGAAAACCAAAGCTCTCAGAGCGTGATAAACGTCACATAATATCAAAGGCGAGCAACTCTTTTGAATCGTGCTCCACACTTGCTGCATGTTGCAGTCAACCTGTGTCACGAATGACTGTTTGGCGGACGCTGCAGTCGTCGGAAAATATTGTCCGTGGAGTTTTAAAGAAGGCTCCTTTCCTAAAACCCCACCACAAAATAGCTCGACTCAAGTTTGTGGAAAATAACTTAGAGAGAAACTGGGCCTCGGTATGAAATTTTAACTTTATTTTGCTTATAAAGCTTTGTTCAATATTTTTTATTTAGATCATTTTTTTGTGATGAGAAAAAATTTAATCTTGCAACCCAGATGGCTTTCGTCACTATTGGAGAGATCTCCGTAAGGATCCACTTATGTTTTCTAAACGCAATTTCGGAGGTGGATCTGCAATGGTTTGGGGAGCGTTTCACAATTCAGGAACGCTTGACCTGAGCTTCACCAGCTCGCGGATGAACAGTGGAGATTATAAAAAAGAACTGGAAGATCGTCTCCTACCATTTTTGGAAGAAAATGGAGAAGGAGAGACAATTTTCATGGAAGACAATGCATCTATCCACACCAGCAGAGAGACCCAGCGCTTTCTTAATGAGCACTCCGTTAGTGTATTGAACTGGCCAGCTTGCTCCCCTGACCTAAACCCAATAGAAAATATTTGGGGTATCTTGGCCAGGCGAGTCTATGCAAATAACAAAAAATTTGAGAACGTTAAAAGCCTCAAAAACTAAATTTTGACACAATGGTTTAGACCAAGATTTACTTAAAAAATTAATAAGTTCAATGCCAAAAAGACTTTTTGAGGTGGCGAAAGCTCAAGGGGGCCATTATGTACTAAAATTAAAATAAAATAAGAAGTAAATACAAGAAAATTCAAATGTGTCGTATAGTTTTGATACACTTGCAGGCAAGTTAAAAATATAACTTTTGTGCTTCTTTTCCCGTTAGTCGAAAATGAGAGATGCAATGAGAGATAAGAACATCGCCTCTTGTGCAGAACTCTTTCTGCAATTAATCTGCTTACTTTGTTTTGCTTTAATATGCTTTTCCCTTCTCCTGCGAGGATCTAGTTTCTAGTTTGGAAAAAGAATCCACTCTCTCTAGAGCAAAGAAAGCTGCAGAGATGATGGGATCGGATGACGAAAATAAACCACCTCATTTGTATGCTGCCTCAGTTTGCAGAAATGCAAAATATGAAGCCGCAAAAAAGTTACACCGAAAGGCAGATCCGCTGGACGCTATTTCCGACCTGAAAAGGAGCTCGGAAGGTCAAGGTGTAATCCGCGATATTGGAAAAGATCCCATTAAGGTGTACATCTGGTCTCCGCATCAAATTCGTGCGTATAATAAGTTGAGGAAGACGGCGCGACTGTGCATCGATGCCTCTGGGGGCAGATTCATAAAATATGTGCAAGTAGATGGACAAAAATCCCAGCACATATTTCTGCACATTGCCGTTCTTCATTGCTCAATTGGGCAGTTTGTCGTATCCTCAATGCTAACAGAAAAGCAAGCAATGGTTACAATAACGTCTTGGCTGCTAGGATGGATCCAATCAGGAGAACAGTTTCCAAAAGAAGTGGTAATGTTTCTAAAATTATGGATGCATGTGTAATTTATGTAATGACTGCTCGTTTCAAATCGCCCTGATTGGCGTGGATATCGATCATCGGGTCAAAATAACTACGATACCCAGGACAATCAAAAGCCCTAAAGACGGAGAGATCGGTGACGACACGACTTTCAACTACCATTGGTCACTACGAGGCTTTCGCAAGAAGGAACGCAAGCTGGACGGTGTATGATGATATGCACAAGAAACCATTCAGCTCTGGTGAAAATTCAGTGGTGAAACCGGAATTACTCTTTTAGGTAAAAGTATAAAATAGTATCTTTTCACATGTACATACATGTGATTGTTGAAACAATTATGGCTGTGTTTTTGTGTTTAAATTAATATATTGAAATTGAAATAAATAATTAATTTGTTTTCTTTACAAAATATGATTTTGTCTGTGTAATATTTTCCGGCTCGTCGAAACGTTTGTCAGTTGCACATCAAATTTGGTCTCGTGAGCATTTCTGAACAAAAATCTTTAAAAACTTTTAAATTTTTAAGAGAAATAAAAAATGAATAATTTGCCATAAAATTCTGGTGCTTCTCTTGGTCGTGACCGCGGCAAAAAAATAATGACAAACTACCTCGAGCTCTAGGTGCTCCATTGGACCAAGCTGCACAGCTGCCTGAGAGTAAACTAGTGGGCGAGCCTAGTGGAGGCCAACAGGAGACAATAAGAGCAAGTGTCCCAACTAATTAAGGCTCGGCTGACGCTGCTAAAGGTAATCCTTGTGGCTCGGTTCGTGGACGACGCGTCGTCTCATTACGCACATTGCCAGATCTCGACCTAGCGGACTGGTCACCGGGTACGTCTGGTAGAAAGGTTGCGGAGCAGTGCAATTATGTTGAAATATCACTCTGTTCAAAGAAGCAAAAGCTGCTTTGATTGAAATAAAGAATTTGGTAATCTAGATATTTATAATCTAGATAGCACACTCCATCCTTTTAAGAAATAACTATTTTATTTTCAGTCATTCGATTTCTGTCTAGAGTTGAATAAACAACGATTCAATTTTCTCACTATCTAACAAAACAAAAGCTTGATTCTTTTACTTCTTTTGAACTGTTATTCTTAATAAATTATTTCAAATTGCTGAAGCGTCCCAACTGGACTCTTTATGTCATTGTGACTAGTGCTTTTATCTTAAGTAATCTTATGTACTTTAGCGCTAGGAAGAAAAACGAAAAAATAAAAATACAAAACTATTTGAACGTAATTATGTGGACTATTAAGCGAACACCAAAACAAGTTTGGTGGTTACATGTTTGATGGTACTGTATTGTTCTGTACCACCAAGTTTCCGATCACTACAGTTGTTGATACATATAAGGATCATAATCCAATGCACCTAATGGCACGAAGTTTGGTGAATGGTTCTTTGAATCAGGCATGCCCAGCTTTTGCTCATTCCATTGATTTTCGGCCTCAATTGTTTTTGTAATTCCTCAAAGCATTGCGAACGAAATTTCGTATACATGCACGGCGTTGAGCATACAAAATACCAACACATGCTAACATTTTCGTGTGTATGCAATGCGCAGCACCAAAACCGGTTTTGTTCTCTTCTCTGATTGGTGTGTGCGATCGAAAGAATAGAGAGCAACAACAATTTCAATATGATTTTGTTGTTGTCTCTTCTTCAAGTTTGCACTTCTTTTCTTTGTATTTGTGTTCTTGTTTGTGAGTATTGGTGCGAACTCATTCGTATGCTGGCTTTGGGCACCCCTGCTTTGAATAGTTCAACACAACGGATTTGTGTAACGACGCCGTGTAGGCTATTTCGCATTCAACAATTGGTAAATTCGAAGAAAACCAAATTTGAAATCCCAATTTTTTTTTGGCAAACCAAAGCGATAAGGATAGTCCCATTTTCATATCCGACTCACGAAAGTCATTTACACTGAGAGTAGGCCAGTAAAAAAAAACGATACTTTGAAGTCATAGTATCAACTGTGAAATTGCTTATTTTACTAATATTAGAAATCAAACAAAAAAAAAAAGGAAAAAGGTTGTGGGAACCCGACATCTCAAGTAGGCCTTGAACTGACATGTGTTGAAATGATTGTATATAGCAGCTATCGGCACGGCCCTATCTCGATCTCATAGGAAATTTTCGTGGCGACTGCGCTGCCGCTCACGTACACTCACGTACGACACACTGCTACGATTTGCTTCTGTTAACGTCGCTGTTATTCCGCTGTTAGACGTACAAAAATGCACACCAACGCAATGCAAACATATGACTGTGTTGGTGCCGACCACTGGTATATAGTATGGCAGTGGACATCGAGCTACGATACCGGCTAGAGCTTCTAAATATAAATTAAATAATATTCGGAAATCGTGCGTTGTTAAGGTCGGTTCTCACTGCGTCACAAACGCTTCACAAACGCTGCACAAAGCTGTTCACAACGTCACAAGGCAATGTGAACACTAAATGCGTAGTCACAAAATTGTGAAGTCACAAAAATGTGACAATCCAATGTAAACACCACTTTCACATTCTGTTAAACATTTTTTGCGAAGGAGGCTGACACAATTTTGATAAAAACTATGTTAACTCCTGTTAAAGTTGAAGCAGCTCAATTGAGCCCAATCCCATTGTGAAAGCACATCGAGCAAGTTGGTTTTCTTTCACATTTGTGAAAACATAAACGTCAATATTTTAATATTGTTTTTTTTTATTTGTTGTTTTTCGGGCCTTTAGCATTGATTTTGATTTTTAAAAAAGAAATGGATTCGCAAGATGAAACTGAGCTTGCTGCTTTGGCTGTCATTGGGCTGTGGCTTTTAGAGGACGACGATGATCGAAGAAATGAATTTGACTCGTGAAAAAGAGGGAATTTATGCAAAGCGAACGGGAGAGCTGCCAAGTCTTCCGTTTAAATTCAAAGCAATTGAGCTCCAACTTGCTTCCTTGGCCTCCCGGCTCTTGTAGTTTTCACTACATACATTGCAGAGGCATTCTGACTCATCCACAGCTTCAATTAGCTTGTGGATTGAATCAGAATGCCACTGGATTGTTACCCGATGTCCACGGCTGATTATCTGCTTCATATTAATTATTTTTAAAAAATGCAACCTTTTTAATTAAAGGACATGTGCAAAGTGACATTTCTTTGTTTTTATTCTTTTTGTGGAACTTATTATTGTTCAATTGCGAGCATTTTGTGAACATTTTGATTCCTTTTGATTTTTTGCGATGCTTTTTACATTGACTGGCAGTGTTTACATTGAAAGCTTTCACAAGTCTTTTCACAAGGCTTTCCACAATTTTGTGAAGTACAAATTTTGTGCTGCCAATGTAAACACTTTGACGTATTCTGCAAATCATCACAAAGCATGACAAAATGTGATTTCACATTGTGCAGCAGTGAGAACCCACCTTTACAAAGGTAAAAGGCCTAATTACGGGCCTTATATCGTTTTTCTTTCGCCTATTAGACTTAATCCCTAATCGCTATTTTAATGGTATCCTTAATAGCAGCTCGAAGTTAAGTTATCATTTTCATTTTTGTCCATTTTTAATAGACACGGGCTATAATAAAAAAAAAAAAATAGAACCTTTCGGAACAAGTTGCAAAACACAACTGAGGCTGCTAGCATTTGTTTCCACCTAAGGTAAATCGTTCAAGCGATGACAGCAATTTCAAGGCTGATTATCAAACACAAATTTAGCAGCACTGAATCATGAAGCAATAACATAAGCAGGCACTGCTGCCAGAGTCGCTTTTTTCCCGTCAAATCCCGTCAAATAAGCAAATTTTGAAGAAATTAAATAAAAATATGGTACTGTTTTTTAGTATTCTGTTATTTTATTTCTACCTTCTTTCCATTCTAATTCAGAAATAAAATAAAAGTTTGCTTAAAAAGCAGTAGCATAATTTTTATTATTTCTTTAAAATTTGACTATTCAAATCTGCCTATTTCTTAACGGACTAATTTTGGCAACCCTGTAAGGAGGTCTCGTCGGCTGCCGAATCGTTCGGTGTTTAGTCCCTTCACGTACAGTGAGTGCTCTCTATCCCTTTCTCTCGCGCTGATTATCAGTATAGTCAAGGAACTGCTTTTTTCCGACGGGACCTCCTTATACTTACTGCTTCATGCACTGAATGAAGTGTTAAGCATAGTGTGTTAAGCATAGTACGCAAACTAAAAAAAAGGCCTGGCGTAAGCCCAAACTCCATATAAAAAAAACGCTGGCGTAAAATCAAGAAGAAGAACTTGACATTTATTACGCTCGGGTGTCCGCAGACTAAATAAAATAACAGAGCTGTTAAGTAAAATAACAGAACGGGCAGCACTGCTGACAGGCCCAGCGAAACATTAAACTGTTTAGAGTTTCGCTGGGTATACTGGAGATAAATGTCTGGCACACAAGTGAAAACTATGAAGACTAATTAAATTTGGTCAATAACGATGACAATATTGGTAGATTATAGGCAAGAACGTAAGCTAAAATGGTTTTTATAGATATTTTGGTATTTTTTTCATTAACACAAATGGTGAATCCTCATTAGAAGTTCAAAATCGATGGGTGCACCCAACACGCGCTGTGGTTGCGGGGCATCGCATATTTTTCTCTATAAACTTTAATTTGCATTTTTCACTGCCTATTCTCTCCTCTTTCATCCAAATCAGATCAGCATCTTCAAATTTAAAATAAGCCGCCGCTGACGCATAGTGTTACCACTCAGCTTTTTGTTATTTTTCCGTGTTGCATTGGCAACACTGGGCTTACGCTCGTCGACAGCTAAATATTGAGCACTTTACGCCGCGTAAAATTTAGTTAGCTTGCGTACTAAGCTAAGCAAGAAACCTGTAAATACACAGTATCTAAGGACTATCGATATTATCGACAGAGATGCTTTTAATCGCTTAAATTAAATACAATTGATGATGTTAAATATAGCTATCGATATATGTATTTACAATGGCTATAAATATGTTATTAATATAACTATGTCGGAGATGGGATAGTTCATATTGCGCGGCTTACTTTGATACTGATATGTATATTGAACAAAATGTAAACAAAATACACTGTGGTTATGTTCGACGCTTTCCACATAAAGCGCTGCTCTCGTAGTAAGCTTGCAACGTTTTTAATCTGCAACGCTGCTGTATATTTACGATTGCTCTTGCTTTACTAACTTACTACGAATGTTGCATGTACAACTTAACACTTACAATATTAAAGTGGAAATGAAAGAAATATCCCCATTTTATCAATGTTGCTTTTTTTTGTTTGATTTTAAATTTCTTATATATATTAAATATTAAAATTTATAGACAATTTTTTGATTAGTGTTAATCAACATTTTTTAAAATAATTATTTTTGTCATAGAAGTCATTTGATTCTTTAAGAAGTAGTTAATTAATCTTCTAAAGCTTAACTTTTTTCGACAGAATTCGATTAATATTATAAGTACATCTGCTTTATTTAGAGAACATAAATTATTTTATATAATAAGATAATACATTTTATATTCATTAAAAAAAAACTAGACGAGTATCATTGAAACGTTATCATCATACGAGTATAGATATGTTATAATCTAAACTTTGTTATAAGTTAGAGTTGGGCTTTTTAGTTCGATTTGCTGAATAAGTTCAATCGTTCATTTTTCAGTCATGAACTAAATCAGTCATTTAGTTCAGTTATTCAGTTGGTCAGTTAGTCATGAACTATGAACGAGATAGTTTCTTTTCAGTTGGTCTGAACTATGAACGAGATGGTTTCTATTCAGTTGGTCATGAACGATGAAAGATGAATAGGTCATTCTGATCAGTTAGTCAGTTGTTTATGAACGATAAATGGTGTGAATAAGCTACGACTGTTTCTTTTTAGTGAAATGTGAAATGTGTTTTAATTTTTTGAATCAAATAGACGACAAATGCCAACTAGATTCCGGATTTCCTCTTATTATTTTGGGTTATACTTATACCCTGGCTTTTTAAAAATGAGAAAAAGAGTAAATTGGTTTTTAATTTTGGGCTTAAGTTACCTTTCACATTGTTAAAAACTTAAAAATATATATAATTTAAACATTGTAAATAAAGAAGAAATTGAATCCATTTGCGGGACCCCATGTATTGTATTTCTCTAAGAAATTAAAATTTTTTTTATGAAATTACTGACCAACTGCGAAATGACCGATTTAGTTCATTATTGACTGAATAAGTTCTTTAGTTCATCTTAATGACCCGTTCATTTGAACTTTTTCAGAACTAAACGACACAACTCTATTATAAGTTTGCCAAACTTAATTGAGGTCTAATGAAAAATAATAGTAGACTTATATTTTATTGACCTCGATGCTGACTCAAAGAATTTCTGTTTAGAAATATTAACTTTCTCCTACAAAAAATTATTTCACTTTCATTTAAACAGGAACAATTTCAAATTGATGAAGGTAAAATTAACTTTTACCTAATCAAAACCAATTTCAAAAAATGCACATGTGTGGATATGAGATGTGATCAAGCGTTTAGCCTATTTAGATTTTGATCACAACAGATTTGGGCCGAGTTACGCTAGCCATGATAAAGTGCTGTTAATTGTAACCATGGCAATGTTTCCGTTAACTGAAAACGAACATAAAGAAAGGTGTTGCGCAAGCGTGGAAATGCGAGTTTTCTCCACCTGTTTTTGGCCTGTTTCATATTGGCCCAGTGGCCTGAGAGGCCTGGAAAAACATGTTGCCACCATGCAACCAGATTATGCAACAACAATCGGAATTGACACTTTGATTTCAGTTGAATTGAATTGAGTTCAGTTTAGTTCAGTTCAGTTCGGTTTCATTCCATGTCTATCTATTGTCGCAAACTTAAACTCAAAATGCATGCCGTCTTTTTATTTATTTTTTTTCATTCTAATTTTTTTATATTTGTGTTTTTATGATTTTTATTTTCACTCTTAATTGCTAATTGCCCGTTTGCGTCAGGCAGTCGACAGACAGTCGACCCGGAGCTGGGCCTCTGACTAGGTACGATATATGTATACTGCACAGTGGTTCGAGGGTAGCGGGTAATGGGTAACGGGTAGAGGGTCTACTGTCTAACGGGCTGCAGTTGCATTCAAATTTTCCTGATTAAATGCTTAATGGCAATGCGACGTGGTTTTAATTGCACTTCAACTTAGCTGTGGGCTAGCAATTTTCGATCTGATGCGCGTTTTGGCAGCATTTCAATTATGGGCGAAGGTAAGCGCCGCTTAGTTTAGCTTATGCAATGGCCTAGAAATCAATCGGCCAACCAGCCAGCCAGCCAAATAGCCAACCAGCCAGCCATTTGGTATGTCGATGTGACAATGTCATTAACATTCGACCAGCCACGTTTGAGCCTGGCAAACTGCCTGACTGACCGACTGCCTGCCTTCGGAATGGCTTGGGGCGGTTTCACTTTTAAGCCAAAACGTGTCGGGCTTTAACCAAATTGTTTATGGGGTTGGCACAGTTAACGGCGACTATCATATAATGACTTCACTGCACCCAATCAAATGTCATAAACATCGCATTTACACATACACGTATGATATAAGGGGCAACTGCATCTCCCTCTCGCAGTGAAAGTGGTCAGCATACGAGTAACCAAAATTCCCTGTTTCATAATTGTTTACAGGCTTAAACTAGATTGTTGTCTTTGAACTAATAAACCGATTCAGAAAATGAAAATCAAATACGTTACGTGGGGTTATTGCCTTGGACTGATTAAAATCAAGGGGACTTTTCATTGAAATAAAAATGTTTTATCTAAAAAAAAGACTCAATTAGTCTTGTAATTGAGTTTGGGCTTAAATGCAATTCTTGGGCGATGATTAGCTTATATGGAAATTCAAATGTTTCGGCTTTCATTGTATAATAGTCAGTTTTTTAATGAGCGCTAAAAAACATAAATTGCATAAGGAAAGTCTTAAACAATTTTTGCGTTGGATTTGAGGCTGTGATATCAGCTAAGCATTAATTATTATATTAATATATGTATATTCAGTTCAATTTCTGACTTGTACAAAGTCAGTTCTAGGTAGGTTGAAATCCTCAAACTCTCGACTCATTAAAAAACGTTTGAATTCATAAATCGCCCTGGCCAAAGCTGAGTTACGTGAGACTAGTTTAGCCTAGGAACGCAAAATTTGCTTTGTAATAGAAAAAAAAATATTTGGATTTCATAAAGCTCTCCAGATATAGATGCTAGGTTAAGGATTTAAACTAGACAGGTAGTGATAGAAGTTTTTAAAAACAGCTGAAGAAAAAAACTGATGCTTACCAAAACTGAGTTACGTGAAGATAGTTTACGTTATTTTTGGAGAACAAAGATAAAAATCAGCTAATTCTATTTTTAGACAAATCTGAGTGTGTTTTATTATAAAGTAAAAGCTGTATAATGTGGAATACGGTTTCCATTGTAAAAGAATGAATGAACTGAGAATTAGTATATGCCAGTTTGTAGCCGCTCTTTTCTTTTTGCTCATTATACACAGTGGACAGAGATATGCATACGTGTGTGTGTATGTGTGTGTACACGGATAAGTTGGGGATGGTATTTGAAATAATTCGGTTCTATGGGTCCCCAGTCCGTCCAACAGTCTGTCATTGTCTACACACAAAAGATTCAAATGGGCAACAAACAAAATTTTGATTTCTGCGAGTATATAGGGAAATGGGTCTGTGCTCAATTGTAGCATATACATATGTACATAGTTATACATATATACAATAAAGTTATGCACATATGATCCCCCGACATGCACACACACACACACACACACACAAAATTTTAAATGTGAAACTGAATCAACTATATGTTGAGTGCGTGTGAGTGGACTGTACCGTTTGAGTGAATGCTATATAATGTATGTACTATATAAAGTTGTGTATGTCACTTACCCAATAGAATCTCCACAGTTGCCTCACTCATGTAATCATGACAATCAAATGTGCGTCCATCCTCCGCACGCAGTTTCCGCACCACATTTCTCGAGTTCTCGTTAAACAATTCAATGAAACTCTTTAAGACATTCAAATGGAATGTGGGTGCGATTAGTTTGCGATGCGCGCGCCACTTTTGACCTGAGATCAAAAACAAATAAAAAGAATATAAATATAAATATAAATATAAATATAAATATATATCGTAAGTCAAGTAAATGTATAAACAAATCGAAATAAAAATGCTTGTTTTTTTTAAATTTTTTTTCTTAAAAACTATTAAATTATAAAAAATTAAACACTTTTTAATTTATTTCATCTTAAACAGTTACTGCACATATGTACATGCTTACATCTATATTAGTTAAAGAAAGAGACAGAGAGAGAGAGAGAGACAGTTATGGCGTGAGCTGCACGCCCCTCGTGACATTCTCAGTTATGAATTCGCTAGGCTTTCGTTTTATTTATAGCCACCATTGGGCACGGCATTGTTGTGCCAACTGTCAGGCTTACAAATCGTTTAATTAATTTATGATTCCATAAACGCAATTTAAGTTGCATTAGCTTGGATATCACACCACACACACACACACACACACACATAAACACACACAGATTAGGAGTGGTCTAAGTGCACCCTTAAAAAAATATAAGCACTCACCTGTGCTGATGAGAAGACCATCGCCCAGCCAAGGCTTAAAGAATTTATACTCGGATGCCTTGTCAATGTACACGTGACTGCTGAGCAGCAGCTCCACATCCCGTGGATCATAGATGAACACCACCAGCTTGGGGCCGATCCACATTTTGGCAATATGCTCAAATGGTGTGCTCTTGCGTATAACTGTTTTGAAAACAGCTGCAAAATGTGATCCATTTAGTTAGTTATAAGCTTAGCAGGTAGAATACGGAGGAGTAAGGAAAAGGCAAAGAGGCAAAGGAGGGGATAAAGTTTCCACCTACACGAAGCGGGTCCTATCACATCGAAAAGATGCCCCACAATGGGCAGACCTCGGGGGCCCGGCAGCCGGGCTGCCAGCTTGTAGAGATGGGCACGGGAGAGTCGCCAGTAGGTGTACCACAGCACTAGGGTGGGCAGCAGCAGCAGATAGAAGACGCTGCTGGGCGAGCCCAAAGCGGCGTCTTTCTTCAGCACCTCCATGCTCCAGGCAGGCGGAGAAGGATCGCGTTGCACTCGAAACACACACGCACAGCACAAAACAAGAAAAAAAATATATGTATGTCAAATCAGCTGAGGCGGGCGGTGCAGGAGGCGTAGGCAATGGCAAAGACGGAGACGGAGATGGAGACGGAGACGGAACAGAACAGCTTTGCCTCAAAACATTTCAATGCGCGTTCGCCTCCCGGTCGAGATTCGTTCTCCGTGCTCGGGTGCCGGATGCTTGTCGCTGCTCGTCCGCCACGATACTGATGCGATTTTGCCTCCAAAGGCAATGACAGCAACGCTTTGCACACTAACAACAACAACAACAACAACAATACACACTAAATAAATAATAATAATATCAAAAATATAACAAAATCACAAGCCGCACAATGAGCGCAAACACGGGCAAAAAAAAATAAACTCGAAAAAAAAAGAAATTGAAAATGAAATGGAATGGGAAATGGTCGCCGGACGTTTATTTTTATTTTTATTTTTTTTTGTTGCACGCTAGTGACTAGTGACTAGTGACTATGACTGGTGACTAGTGGACGCCGACACTGCGTCCGACTTTTATAGCCAACACAATGCGCGGCAAGCGGCAACGAACTGGCGCTGACCGACAGTCAACCAGACAGACAACCGACACACACACACACTCACACACACACTAACTCACACACTCGCAGAGAGGCAGTCAAACGAGCGTCCATTTAGATACGTTTCAGCCCCTATTTAAAAATGTGCCGCGTGCTTCCTCGTAACAGCAACCTCGTGAACAAAAGCAAAAAGCTTGTCGCCGATTGCAAAGCTGCGTTGCAAACTTGGAGCTTTGGTTGCTTAGAAAGCTTCAGTCTTAAGCCGATCTTAACCTGATCTAGGATTGGCCAGCCAAAAACTCTGTTTTATTGCGGAGAACTCTTTCATATTACATTTGGGTAGTTCTAGGATCGAGAACGCGAAAATTAACATTTTCAAAAATGTTTTATAATAAAAGACAAGCTTTGAGAACTTGTTGTTTTCGAATTATTTATAAGAAACAATGCATCTTCATATTTAAAAATACGAAGGTCAACGAATTGTGGCGGGTAATTTAAAAGAAAATACTTTTAAACCATAATAAGATAATGTAGTTTTCCATTTATAGAAATTAGTTTGATATATTACTAATATTTTATTTATTTTTACAAGTTCTATTAGTGATTTGTAACATCGTGAGCGTGACAAGATTTCCACCTGGTTTGCGACAAGAATTTTATCATCGATATATCGAAAACAGCTTGAAAAACTTGTTTTAATAAAACCTTCAATATATTTCTATGTATTATAATGGTCCATGTTATAAGCTCACTATCTTACTAAGTGTAATCGTTAGAATACAAAGGGTCCATTTTGGACGTAAATTTTTAAGAAAATGGGTAAAATTATAGAAAACTGAATTTATTCCAGATAGAATCGATATGCTCATCCTACTAAATTTCCTCTAGCGTATATTGCTTAAATAAATAACTTGAATACATTTTTGAAAGAACTTTTTATAAGATATGAGATTTTGATCAATTTTGCGTTTTCTGGGCGAGGTGAACCTTTTTCTGGAACTACCCATATAAAACTTCTTGCAAATGTAGGGCTTTATGGTTTTTCTGGAACGTGAATAATGCTTTTTTTTTAAAAAGTTTATTGGCAAGCTAACAATCCTGTTTTATCGTGGTAAGCCCCTCCATATCATATAAAAGCTGTACAATTTTACTGTATTGTAAGGTAACACATATTGCGCATAAAGCTCCTTAAGCGCATAATGTCGAGGTTAATGGTTTTTCTGAAATGCGAATTGTGCCTTTTGTTTTTGGAAATCTCCTTAGGCCATCTCTGTTACATAATATTATAAAAGCTTCATTGAAAGCTTGAAGGGGTTTAATTTTCCAACATTGTCAAATCAGTGCAGATTGCATTCAAAGATTATAGCCCCTTTAATTTGTGATAAGTTTTTCTTAATACTCGTTGATAAGTTAAACTTTAATTGCATGTTTTTAACACTGAAATATCAAGTCGCAACAATTTTTTGGGGGGAAGGATAGAAGAATAGAACAATTTGATTAAAACTTTGTTCAGCGTTGTTTTAGGATCTTTTCGCATTGTAGATAGCTTTCCTGTTAACATAAGCTTCGTTGGCTGTAATTTACCATAAAAAAATAAAATATACCATGTAGGATTGATAGTTTGTAGCACTAAGAATGTATTGATAGTTTGTAACCCTAAGAATATAAAATTAGTTTGTAGCCCTGCTAAAGCAGAATACAATTTATCGATATCAGATAGACAGAGCAAAACAGCTTGATCGAAAAACAAGTAGTAGAATGTGAGTCGTGAAAAAGTAAAGTTGTGTGCGCTCATCTGCTAAAGAGAATATTCAGAGAAAACATGAAAAGTGAAATGAAACAATTGAAATGTGAATTGAAAGAACAAAATCATTAATTTTAACATATATTCTAAATAAACTTTATGTACTTAATCTACATACGTGTGTTTTGATTTGGAAACAATAATACCCACGGCTCACATACTACATACCATATTTGGTAGATCGTGTTTATATGTAAAACTGCCTCAAGAGCCTAAACTTTTACTTCGCTGCAGATTAAACTAAAGCTGTGTAAAGTTTTACTGTCTTTAAAGTAAAAGTAATTTTTTTAAGTCTTTTTTGTTTCTTTATTATATTGGACATTGATGCATGGTTATTAATTAGTAGCTCATACCTAAATATGATATAATACCTTAAAATATTGACTAAAAAAGAAAAAAACAAAAAATTGCAGCTAATGTGTATGTGTATGTGTCTGATCTCAGTACGTATGAGCAATATTATTACCCAGACAATTACAATTTACAATTACAATTATAAATATAAATACAAATTAGCTTATGGAAGTCGTTGGCTGTACAACAATGACGAAGGGGCGGCAATCATAGCGTGTGCCCACTGTACCACAAATAGTAGATAGATATGAACAACAACAACAACGTTGAAACCTAACTAAAAGTAAATACTAAATACAACTTTCTATATATTATTTTTATGATATTATCCGTCTAAGCCTAAGAGTATGCTGTGATTTTTTCTTCAAATTCAACTTTTCATGTGAGTGGAAACGCTCTCTGAAATCTCGACTGAGACTTGGACAGAGATGGAGTCCTGCACATTAGACGGATGACTCGTAGATGACAATTTGCAGCACTTTGGGCTTGCTATTCTGTGCCTCTTTCACTTCCTTGAGTATGGCATTTGTGATGGCCTCCAGGGCGGCAATATCCGAATTGTGCTGATTCTTCTTGTTGGTATTCCACTTGGGCATAGATACCTGTAATATTTATCAATAAAAATATATTATAAGTAATATAAGCAGGAAATAAATAAGATTTTATTCCCATTAATTTAAGAAATAGAACTGATATCTAATAAATGTAGAAGTCCGATTTCAAAATCTGTTCAGCATGTATAAAAGAATATTAAGTACACAACCTCTGAGATTGGTTAAGATATTTGAAAAAGGCTGATTTTCAATCCATCGTTCATATGGAAAAGACGGAACTGTACCAAGATTTACCAAGAAAGCTTCAAAACTGAGAGACACGGCCTTTTTGCCTCATTCATTGACCATTCAAGATCCATATGCCTTATGGAGTCTGACACTGTTATTAAATCGGATAAATATTTCGAGCCAAATTAGAATGTTCTCTGGATCAAATGATGAATACAAATATTGATATGAGGATCAAATTTTGATATGAAGCAACTGGAACTGGAACACTCTTCTAGAATATTTTGGATTCTGCGATCATAAAAATTCCAAGCTGTAGGACTATAATAATGTAAGTCTAGAAATCTTTCGGAGATGGAAGAAATTGTATAAAAATACTCTAACTAAATGTACCACATCTGGGAATTGTTACCAAGTTTGGCAGTTCTAGCTCTTTTATTCTCTGACAGACAGACAGACAAATATGGTTATGCTTATCGAAATTAAATATACTTTATATTCTGTGACATACAGTGGCAAAAAGCTATAATATTCGTTGGACACTGTGTATAGAAACTCGTTTAATTATCGCCCTTTAACTTACGGTTAAGACTTTTTGCAAAGTCGTATAGTCGAGGCCCGTGCCCGCTGTTTCGCCCAGGCGACGTAATGTTTCCGCCATGGGACCGGATAGTTCCTGTAATTGTTTGAGTTTTATTTATATTTGAGTGCACACTTGAATGCAGTTTAATTACCTGTAGCTTGGCCCAACTGGTTGCGTACTGGCGACGCACCAGCTCGATAATGGTCGATGTTAATGCCAGTCCAATGAGTATATACAGTGTGCAGAGTAGCATATAGTTGGGTTTCTCTGTAAGCAGCAAAGAGTCGAGATAATGTTTAGCAGCTGTCGTCGGAAGTTAAAGATTCCTAAATACACACTGGGCACGAGATCTCCGAAGCCAATTGTTGTCATTGTTATGAAACAAAAGTAGAAGCCATCAAAGAATGTCCAATCATCCTCCCAGAGCAGCAAAAGTCCTGCCCCTGCGGCCAAATAAACACCCAGAAATCCAACGGCCAGAATCGCATAGAACCATGTCTTTCCAATAAAATTCGTGAACTTTGGTTTTGCTGTAAACGATTGCCGATGGACAAAAAACAAAAAATAATAATTGATTACATATATATATTTCGTAGAATAGTTGAACTTACTGGGCATATGTTTGCCGAAGACGGACACGGCGCTGGCAAAGAGTCTGCCCCAGTCGGCGATGACCGTCAGCGTGAAGGGTATTCCGATGAGGGCAAAGCAAATGCAAAACACCCGACCACTGATCGTAACTGGCACAATATTGCCATAGCCTGCAAAATTAAATAGATAATATTAAAGAATTGTCAATATATTATGGTTTGTAAGCTAATTAATTAGGATCGTTTTCTAGTTTCCTAAAACGAGTACATAAAATATTATTGATTGCAAAGAAATAATTAAAGGCTTAAGATAATTCTAATAATCATTCATAATTTGTTCCTTAAAAAAGCTTCGTATTTTCATCTCTATAAGGAACAACCTTTATATTTCTGTGTAAATGCTATTAATTGGAATTTATCTAATAGGTGTCGATGTTAGCAAATAAATTTAAAGCTGTTCGGTTATTGTGAAAAAATTACCTGTAATTATTTTATTAAACTATTAATATTTACTTAGTGAAAATTAATAGAATTTGTCGTGTACTAAAATCTATGAGCAATAAGAATTATTTTCAAAACTAGGCGAATAACATCTTGTTAAAGGATGTACATTCGATTTCTGGTTTTTGCAAAATAAAATCTAAGTTCAACAGGGAGAAAAATCATTAAAACATTAAACATTAAATCAATCGACATTTAAAGAATTTCCTCTATTAACTGTAATTTCTCCTTTCACAACACTTTTAACCAGATGATCTAAAGAGAGAGTTTATTGTGCTTTTACGACTTACCAATGGTGGTTAACACAGTTGATGAGAAGAACACAGCTTGTAGTATGCTCCAGCGCTCATAGGGCTCTGGAAAGTCTTTATCGGCTACGATAAGCAGCCCGCCCTCGGCCGCCTGTTGTACGGCCTAGAGATAATTTAAATTTTCGATATTTTTAATATTAATAAAAATTTACAAAAATAAATAATAACAGTTGTATGGCACAAATATGCAAAACTAAGTGAATGTGAAATGAAAATCAATAAGATTCGGATAAATTTAACATATAGTACAAATCAAAACCCGGAAAGAATCTGATGCAAGAAATATAACACGGGACCGAAACCGTAACCTTTAAATGGCAAAAACCGATTGAAATTTAAAACCGTAAGTGAAATCGTAACCGAAAAAAAAAATTTTCATTTGACCGAAACCTGTAAGCCGAAACTCTGTAAACCGAAGTAACCGTTTAGTAACCGTTTCATTATAAGGGTTAATTTCGGGTTTTCATGCACCCAAAACATAATTATTTTTAATTTTTGATTTTTATATTCTTATGTTCAAATTTGAATTTTTATTTATGATATTTATGGTCGAATTTTAATAGCACTGAATAAGCGCAAATAAAATAAATTTGTTTAAAAAAATCTTAAAATTGTTCAAATGTAACTAAACTACATCAAACTGAAGAATATGTGAAATAAATGTGTAAATGAAACATTAAGAAGGTAAGGCCTTTTTAATTGTTATTATTAATTTATTTGTATAATTATATTTTAAAAAAAAAAAAATTTTTTTGTGAACTGAAACCTTCCCGGTATTTCAAAAGCGAAACATACAAAACACGGTTCATTGTTACGAAACCTTTATTCAAGGATTTTGCGGAACCGATAACCGAAAGCCTAACCGTAACTGAAACTAATATTGGTTTCGGTTTTAATCCCTGAATATAACTTTTACTTACCGCTTCATATTTGGCCAGCTCAAAAGCCAGTAGCTCATTGAGATTGTTGACCTCGGTGTTGTTCAGAATGGTGCTCATAAAGCGTTCCCGTTGTGTCTTTACCACGTTCTTCAGCTGTGTCAGACGCTCCACCTCCGCGGGTCGCTCCAAATGGCGAAAGATCTGCATAGTAGGGAAAATTGCAAATTACAAAGGCAACGCTGCATTAGCATTTAATTAAAGTGTGCCGCATAATAAATAGCACCCATACACACACACACACACAAAGAGGTGCTGTGGGTGAAGGGGGTTAAGCGCACTTTGATAGCATCATTACGTCTATGGCGCTGCTCAGTGCAATTTATCGGCATTTGATTGATGGCCAGGCCATTCTGCACTTGAGCTGCCCTGTCGACGTTCTGTCTATCCATGTTGTTGTTCTTAGTACAATGTTTCCTGCAAGCATAAAAGTATCTCAAATGGGTATTTTGACTATAACAGTCAGTAGGTAACACTTTTGTATCTCTTAAGATAGAGACAAGAATATGATGAGTGAATTCCAAAATGACATATCGGAAAGTTTTGCCAAATGTTTTAAAAATTATTATCAAGGCTCTCCCGAATTCAAAAAATCAAAGTATTGTATGTGTTTTTTAATTACAGTCAATAATGTCTTTTTCTAAACTTGCTTTAAAATGGGTCTGTAATGTCTAATTTATGGCATCGATTTTCAAAAGCGAGCTATATGCAAATTGGAACAAGAAGAAACCAGATGATTAAAGTTTTGTGAGATGGCTTAATTTCTTTTTCAAAAAGTAGAGTCTAATATGCTTAATGCATTTAGTAATAATAATAATAACTGCATATTCATCAGTCTAACAGTGTCAACGAAGCCATATTCACAATTTAAAGGGCAAGGCACTATCATTAAATGAGTTAAGTAGAAATCGCAATAATCGTGGGCTCATTAATTCTTAGCTGAAGTGTATGTAACTTGAAAGGCCAACGTTGTGATTCAGAAGTGTTATAAGCTTAAGATCTCTGAACAAAGCAATATAATATTAATAATCTTAAAATACTTATTTTAAAGTGTGCAACAATGTGGCATAATGTTGGAATTTCATAGGCTGACTGTATAAACATATTGTGGCTTGACCTTTGGCATTTTGGCCCCAGCCGATACCCTCGTTATGACCAGGCCAAAGTATTGGAAAAGCCATAAAACAAATGCAATTAAATTATACTCATAATCATTGGCATTAAGAAATTTTCCTGAATTGTTTTGCACGTTGATTTTGGATTTTTGATGTTGAGATTTTGCGGTTACTCAAAAAGCAGACAGACAAAAATTGCAGTAGCCGACTAAACAATACCCTGCATAGAGCTTTAGATATGATGAGCAATAAGTAGATGGAGAAACAGCTGAACATTTTTGGACTTGGATGATTGAAACTTTAGGAATGGATGTTATAAATGTCCGCATTTCGATCTATTTTATGAGAACAGGGTATGCAAACAAATTTTCTTTCAATTTCTCACACATCATCACAATAAATTTGTTTAATATGTTGTACGCGCTTTTGCTTAGTTTTTGTTATAAAAATAGTTTCACAAATTGATTTGTGTTTTACTTTCAGCACAAGACGAAGAAGATGGAGAAGCAGAAGCAGACGAAGATGATCCAAATTCACATTCCAAATTCAATTGAAATATGTCAGCCGTTTCTCTTAGTTGCACCCCAACGACTTGCACTAAGTGTTCGACATGCCCCTTTTCCCTCTCTTACTCTCTCTCTCACTCGCTCTCTCTCTCTCTCACTCGTTCTCGCTCTCTATCCACCGACCAGGCAAATGCACTTTGACAGCAGCTGCGACTTTGCATTTTTCACAGTCAACACACAGTCAATAACAAATTTTCAGTTAACTTTAAGAGTTCAAGGGAACAGGCATAAATTATCGAATGTCTGACGAAAGCTTATAATATATATATATGTATTTCAGAGAATTTTATTTAACTCCATTAAGTATGCTTTACATATTTGTGTTAAATGGTTTTAAAGTGAAATTCAGAGTTTATTTAAATGGCAACTTTCACTACGTTAAACAGTCAATTTTCCACACAGGGGGCTGGGTTTTCGGAATCGGTATCGATGTTTACAAATGAGTTCGCTTGAAATGGCAAACTATTTTTTATCTATCAAAAATCGGACGTGAATCAGTATTATTTGTAAAGCGAATTTATATTTCAAGCAAAAGAGAACAGCTCAAAACGTAAAAATTGCAACTTTATTTTGATATTTTTTTACTTGTTAAAATTTAGTTTTTTTTTGGCTCTTCTCCTCTCTTAAGATAACATCTGCGTGAAAATGAAATGAAAATGAAATGAAATATGAATTGAATAGTTTTAAATTGCCATCTGTTCGTCTGCTTCTCAGTTAGTTTAAAATAAACTAAGAAAGTAGTCATTTGAAATGATAACAATTAGGTTTTTGCAGCTGCTCAGCTTAATTGGCCTTTATTATGACAGTTTGTCGACATTTTTGCCGAGCTTTCGCATTTGCGTAATTAGTTTCTGTTCACTCGACCGAATGTTGGCGACAACTTGTCCAAGTTTAAATGTTGATACTCGCACTGCGCGAACTATTTACACAGATCTATAAAATTTGGCCAGTAGTAGTAGCCAGTTGTAGTCACGAGGGCAAGGACAAGGACAAGGCCAGAGACACAAAGGACATGCACGACTACAGGACACAGTGGTGAGGCGTTAAATCAACTTTAGAGCTTTGCCAAAAACAAAGCGGCGAATACTCAATGTTTATGGCTATGCCTTGTGGTCGTCCCCATTCTTTCTGTGCTCGTGCATAAATTATAATTATTATTAGACAGCCTATGGCATAGATTTGGGGGCAACTGTTGCCAAGATTCACCCAGCATAATGTTAGAAGCTCCGAATAAGGGGAAAAGTAACTGAAAAGTTAATATATTGTGAATCATACTTCAATTGACTGACTTCCGACTATAAACTTGGTTTTCAAGTCACAATAACTTGGGATTATATTTGTAACTTACTGTTGGGGGTAACTGTGACAATTTGCTGGTCGCATGCATCCTTTTACGACAGGACTTAAAGCACTTGTCAGCCCGAGTGTCAGTCCATTTGCACACCATAAATCACGTGCCGCACGCAGCTCCCGATTTAACTCGGCACAACAATTGCCACCTGGCCACAGTTCAGTCAGTTACAAAGTGCTCGAGTGTCACGTGCCTGTTTACAGTTACTTAGCTACTTAGCGGACGGACAGTGTAGGAAATTGGTGGGGAAGAGGTGGGCTCACAGTGCGTATGCTTGATATTCGCCATTGCTCTGCTTTAGCTGTTATTCATTTTCATTACAAAGGATAAACAAAAAAAAATGAAAAGAAAAGAAAAGAAAAACAAATGAGCTAAGGAAATTTGTTCATTTTCTGCTTTCTAATAATAAATGACAGCTACAACAACAACAACAACAATTATGTCCAACGCAATTTTTCTTCATTCAAAAAATCCTGAAATAATGATGTGCGCGCACCCATTTAGCGGGTGATAATTCATTTCCGCTGCGGTCTCCGGTTGTCCGGTTTCCCGGTTGAAAAGCGCCCAAAAACCAGGCAATGGTCAGACAATAAACAACACTTTGAGTAGTTGTGTGTGTGTTCGCTTACATGCCATATGTTGTGCTATTAAATGCTACCTTAAGGATATGTATCCCAGCATAAATCAGCACAAAGCTAACGCTTATCCTGCGCTTGTAAAACGGTGGAGTCAAAACAATCCCCTTTTTTTCTATCGCTACAACTTTTGTATAAAGTTAAAATTCATTTGGCTTTAAAAATATTACGTTTACTTTGAATTACTTGATTAATTGATTTTTTTATAACATACCAATTTGATAGCGTTTGCCAAACCTTTAAAAACATACACATCTATCATATAAAAAGATAATTTCAATACAATCTGTACTTTGTCCGAAAAATACAAGTTATTGCTCTCTGACTCCCATACAAAATCACAGATTATAGGGTACCCTTAATTGTTGACTTATTTTATTTTTTTAGCACATTAAACACATTAAATGCTCAGGATTTTTAAGTATTACTTCAAAGCTTTGATTAGTTAAAAAGAAAAGCATTATTTTTATTAAACAAATAATTCTTAAATAATAAAAAAATATGTACGTATGTATATGCATACAATTTTGAATAATATTAATTTAAAAGAAATCTTACGAAGATAGATTTGATATCACAATCTAAAGAAGCTTGTGTAAAAAATGTTCAATTGAGACTTGTATTTATTTATTTATTATTTATTTATTTATTTATTTAATTTTTTATTTGTTTATTTATATATTTATTTATTTATTTATTTATTAAATTAAATTATTATAAAATTTTACTCGTAGACTGAAAAAAAATTTTAGGATAATTTTTTTTTTAGAATTTTTGGCATTTTTGTTCAAAGCAAGATACAAAAAAAAACCAAGGATATTAGCCATTATTCATTCTAAAAGCTGCCTTCAGCTAGGTGCATAAATAGATAGTTATTATTGAAAATTAGCTCGGGGCGTTGCAACACTTCGGCCAAAGTTGTGGCAGCATGAGTTGTGGCAGACACAACAGCAACAAGCTGCGAGCCTGGGCCAAAAGCACATGCGAATAAATCTCAAAGCGAATGACGACCTTCAACCGGATTTGGGTCCGTTCTGATGCCTGCCAAAACGGAAGCGCGGTGAAAATGCGAATATTATCAGCGGCGTCCGAAGGGCGCCATTAAATGGATTCGCCGTTTTGCCAGAAACTTAAATATTTATTTTCCCTTAGAAAACTAAAATAATAGAGCTTGAAGTTGAATAAGCCGAAAGTTGCTTTGTATATTAACAACACGCTTTTCTCGCTCATTTCCCCTCCAACCAATCGTTTTCCATTTCGATGCGCTTTCCCCTTCTGTCGTGCGATAGAATTGCCTCGCGGGTGGCCGTTTTTATTATTTTGACTACAAATTTTCATGTACTTGAACTTTGTTTTTGTTACACTTTTCACTCGTTACGGCTTCCTCTGAGTCTTCGAAAATTTGCCTACTCATTCTGCCTTTGTTGTTGTTGATTTTATGATTTCTTGAGTTTATGATTTGATTGCAAATTAGATATAAATTTATTATTTTTCCATTAGTTATTGTTGTTGTTGCTATTCTCGATATTCTACATAAATCGCTGACAGCTCATTAAGTTTGAGTGGTACTTTGCCTGATTTATTGATAATTAGCTGATCATGTGCAGCCCACTGGCTTACACTGAGGAAAATTCCATTATTCAAATCTAAGTAGTCAATTAAATCTTTAATTTATATTTGTATTATATCATTCTTTCATCTTTTTCTTTTGATTTCATGTTTGTTTTATGCATTTCAAATTAAGTATCTATAGCTATGGGAAATTAATGCCGCTATTAAGTTTGTCTGATGAAATGATACCCTGTAAACAATTTTAAGCTACATTATAAACTCATTTATTTACTAATTGTAAGTATATTAAATATCCTAGAGTAAGATTAAGTGATTTGTAGAAAAATATAGAACCAGATTTTTAAATTTTCAGCTATGGTATTATAATTTAAATTTAAAGATTTGAATAAAAATTGTTTCAAAAATGTTCAGAAATTATCCTTTTACATTTTACAAAAAAAATACATTTTTTTTATAGTTGTTATATTCTTATATTGTAACTTATTTCACAGGGAACTCTGCGCAACAAATTCTTGAAATAATCTGGCTTTTCTCGCAGTGTATAGCATGTTAATCGTGACAAACTGCATATCATTGATACAATTTGAAGTATTTTCCGGGTCGGTGCACCCGTCTGGCTGCCAGCACACAATCGTTGGCCCATAACCGAATCCATAAAATCTGAAAATCTTGAATGATTCGCCGCTTTTTTATGGCCATGACACAGCAGCCGCCCCATTGAATACATTTGGCTTTAAACTTGACATATTTATGCGTAATTACTCGGAGGGCAAGGCCATAAAAAGATGCCGTACAATTCGAATACAACGAAATCAAATTAAAAAAAAATCAAAAATGAACAACGATAATACTCGTAATAATAATGTGGGCCCCACCTGTGCGACTGCTAATTAACAGATCCGAGTGATTGTTGTTGCTTTATCAAGACGCGTGAGTGTGGCATATTCCACGCCCACGTCCGAGTATGTTTATTTTATGCTAATGCCACCTGACCCAAATATAAAAAATTGACAGGAAAAAAGGGACAATTTGCACAGAAAGTGACCAAAACAAAGGACACAGCCACCAGACCAAAAAGAGCCAAAAGGTTGACTGTCTACCATGATAAACAGCAGATAATGAGGTAGCACAGCTGCAGATACCCTGCTCAACAATCAGGCATAAAAATCCACTTACTTGAGGTACAATATACCCAGGGGTGCAACTGTAGCCTCAAGTGACGTATGTAGTAGATCATACTTTATCTTCGTCCCAGTTATTAACATATGGTATATATCTTTAAAAGTTTCTTATACATATGGAGCTTGAAATAGTCAATATGTTCAACTTAACTTAACGTACTCCATAAAATCGCCTTTAAGAAGACGTTATGAATACATTGCTCTGATAATTCAAAATATAGAGCTTGGAATTGAATTGCATTGAAGCGATTAGTGGAATTTCAATTGAACAATTTATTTAACTCAATATTTTTTGGTACAAAGAACTTTTATTTAAAAGAGTGCATATATGTATGTTAAACAAAATATCCTTCGTTCCAAATTTGGATATCAGATTTATTGGGACTTGAATATGCTTACGTCACTACACTTTTACCTTAAGTAGAAGTTTTTTTATTTAATTTAATAACACTTAAATAAAAAGTACCTAAAATTTAAAAAAAAAACGTTGGTCTGACTGCAGAGCATCTGTTATTCGACCACACTAAACTAACATACATACTCAGTGAAAATGTGGATATGCGCTGATTTCCCACGACAAGGAATCTGCCTGTTGTTGTTTTTGGGCTATGAACACACGGCAATAGCTCGAATAAAGCTTAACCAAAAATGAAAAAATTGGTGTAATTTTATATGAAATGATTTTTTTAAGTTCAATAAGTGCGAATTTCAGAAGCTCAATAAAATGACAACTTTGCCATCAAATGTTTGCGCGCAACCAACTTAACTATACGATTTTAAAGTTGTCTGGCAACTCTGTGTAGTTTTTTAAAAATGTTCTTAAATTTTTTGAAATGTGAAAATCGTAAATTCCCCAACATAAAATTGGTAATTTAGCCTTACACTTTCACTGACCCACTGAACCACTCAACCACGCAGCCATCTTACCCACTCAACCAGCGCGTTGTCGCGTGTCCTGCGCACGTGACAAGCTTTTTACCGTGTCACAAAGACGTTAAATAAAATCAACCGTAATTACGCACGTTTTGCATGCAACAACAAATCAGCTGTTTGAGTGAAATACTCCACTTCCGTCTGGTCACTTCCATTAATCAGGTCAACCACATAAAGTCACCCAATAAGATTTTTCTTGACCAAACATTTTTTTGATACCCTATGCAATACTATTGCTAGAGTTAGGGTATGCTGATGCTGAAAACAAACTTACTAATAATTATTATAATAATATTTTATATAATAAGAATTACTATCTATTATTATAGAATTCGCTTGAGCACAGGTAAATTACATAGGAATGCCAATAATGGTAAAAATAATCTTAGACTTACTCGGATCATTGTTTAATATGTTGGTGATTCTTTAAGTGACCTTTATGTAAAGATGTTGTTGAAAACTTCTATTCTAAAAGTTTCTTTTTCAATTGAGAACGTAGGGAATAATATATGTTAGCTAATTGCAAACTAATTTTTTAATTTTGCTTAAAGTTTGTTTCTGTCAATTCAATTCGGGCATTTCAACATGCATGTCCTTACAGGACATCTATCCGGCAATTTTAATTAAGTAAGAAATAAAGTATAAATATATCCGAATTCTTACTGGATATCTTGCAGTCTAGCACTGCCCTAAAATTAAATATTTTTTTTTGCGATTTTGTTTTTATCTGCTTTTTGTTTTTCACATTTTGACGTGTGCGAGCCAAACATGGCAGGTGCCTGTTGGATGGCCACCCAGGGGAAAGGGAGAGCGGTGCATGTGGCATGGAAACCGGGGCACTGAGGACACAGGGGGCACGGAGGCTGAGATTGGAGCTGCCAAAAGGGTTTCCGCTAACTTGCGTGCCACATGAAATGGGCCAAAAGCTGAAATGTAGGCAGTGTCCACAATGCGATGCCAGCTGCTTCAACTCAACATTTAATGAGCCGCGTAATTAAATTATTAAATTGCTAAAACAACAAAAAAAAACAAACAGAACACAAAATAAAAAGAAATAGAAAAACATTGAACAAATCAAATGATGGACGCGTATTCATTTCGAAAACGACAACAACAATAATTTCTGACATTCAACATGTTTGGTTTGGTTTTAATTATGTGCTCGACGATTTCAATGCGTGTGTTTTACACCACTCGACAAACGACCTAACTGAGCAGAGGGGCTTTGGCAGCTGGACACATTGATTGACATTATGTTGTGAGCAGCTGCCGGATGGGATATGTATATATGTACATACATATGTACAAGTACCCTAGGTGATGCCATCAACATCATTTGCCATCGCAAAGTCAACAACAACAACAGCAACAAGAACAAGAATAACAACAGCCAGTAATTTGTGACAGCAAACAATTGGCCAAATCTTTTTTGGCTAATAGCCGATTAGACCATACAACATGCGAGTATGCATAACTAGCTGGTTTGACTAGATTCGGTTACACGCTCGTGTTGACGGCTTGTAAATATACCCTATAAAGATCATGACACACATAGAGTTGTCTGTTTATTTTCTTAAGCTTGTTATTCATGTATTCAGAGTCACGTTGTAGAGTCGCCTGAATAGCTTGAACACCTGATACATATGATATTATTTAAATGTGAGAGTACGATTTTCAAGATATGGTAACTCAAATATATTATGCTATGTAAATCATCTGTTTAATTAATATTTGTAAATTACAGGATATGTTTTAGTCAAACAATTATGATTATCTCTTAACATGTTTCTGTTTCAGCTACAAAAAAAAAAAACATTGAGCATACGAAGCAACAATAGATGCTGAAATTTCGACCCTTTTTGAATCGGCTTGATCATTCGCTTTAATTATATGTACATCAAAATACTTTAAACCTACACGAAATACTTTAAGAAAACGTTGTAAAATATATTTTATCAAGGTAACGTATTCCCCAAAAACTGGTATTTTTGTAGGCTCTTGCAGAGATCCAAATAAGAAATATAAGAAATTCCAAACTGGCCAAGTATGAAATATGTGAATCATAAGCAACCACAGCTTGAAATTGCTTTGCTTTGATAGTGTGAAAATATAATCATATTTTTCTATTTGCTTTAAAAGCATTCCTTGCTTTCGATCTACTAAATAATCATATTTCACAAAATCGACTGTTTGGTTTAACTTTTTAAAAAATGAGCTTTGAGGATATAAACCATAACTTGGTCAAAGAGGACAGCGAGAGCATTATAACTATCATGGACACATCCGTGAGCGACGTCAAGCGAACCAACAGTGAATTGGACAATTCCTTAGCGGCATCTAATTCCATGATCGAAATAGAACAGAAGGTGTTGCACCTAGACAATGAGTTTGTGAAACAAGTCGAACTTGTTGGGCGCAACTTTATGGAAATGCACAATAGGATGCAGTACATAGAAACAATGTTGGAGCAACTTAAAGAAATGCCCGTTGGTCGAATCCAGATATCGGCACGGCCCTATCTCGTGCGCATAGGAAATTTTCGTGGCGACTGCGCTGCCGCTCATGTACACTCACGTACGACACACTGCTACGATTTGCTTCTGTTAACGTCGCTGTTATTCCGCTGTTAGGCGAACAAAAATACACACTAACGCAATGCAAACAAATGAATGTGTAGGTGCCGACCACTGGTCTAATCGGTGATGGTGCCACGTTTCTTGAAAATATCCGGGAGGAGATTTATCAAATAATGATCGATTTAAAAGAGTTTGCTGACTCTAATTACTTTACCAGAAAATAAAAAGTACGTTTCTTTAATTGGAAAAATAATTAATGGAGCATTTTTAAAAAGACTTAAGCAAAAGAATTAGAACAAAAAATATATCAAACATATGAAAAGAATTTTAGGTAGACTTAAGATGAATATTTGCCAACCAAAGCTGGAATTCGACTCCTAAAAGGGCCCACAATGGGTTAAGCAAGCTTGGTTTTAAAGGGTCAATCGTAACTCTAAAATGCAGCTCAATAAATTGCTGGCACTCAAAACTTTACTATCATAATTCATAAATGATTCAAATGTCACTTAATCGACAGCATGTGAGCTGACATCGTATCATTGTTGATTTATTGCTTTTTTATTTAATGCACTTTATGACAGGATAAGCTCATGTGTGTGTGTGTGTTTTTGTTTGTTGTGTTATGCTACCGCATGTCATGGTAAATATTGTATGATGAGTGAAACGCTCAAAGCTTGACATCGTCACCGTCGCACGTTGCGTATGCGCATTATATGCATTTAACCACAACACAAACACACACACTTGTATTTGCATGTGTATATGTGGCATATCATCAATCAACGCCATTTTGACATGCAAATTCAGCACGCAGCACAACAACGTCGAAAGGATTTCAAAAAACGCAACAGCAAATTGAATTGCAAAAGTTGTTTGCGTGTCGATGAAACCAAAAAAAGCTTTTGCTTTCAACCAAAAAAAGAAAATTGGCTACTGCAAACAGTCGAAGGAACGCCAGAGTATGCGAATTACTTGGCCTCTGCTTAAATTTCCTTCTGATTTTCCTACTCTCTCTTTTTTTCTGTTTAACTGCACGCAAACGTTGCTTTCAGTTACATTGGTTCTCATTCTCATTGTGATTCTGTTTTTTTTTTTTTGCTTATTTTTTTGAGGCGCCAAGTTGACCCGCAAAGTTGTTCAAGCTGTTGTTCTGGTTGCTTGTTTTGACTTCTTTTCGTAATTGCTGCGGTTTTTCTGGCTTATATATATATTACAACATTTTAATTCGTGCTACTGAATTAGCAGGTATACTTTCCGGACTCCGAGGTTATTGACACATCGAGCCGATTTTTGCTCAGCATGGATAAATGGGATATATTATGAGATAAACTATCCCCTGATAGACAATTTCCGTATCAAAGTTACATAGGTAAAATATATTAGCATAGCAGAACTGAATCTTAATATCTTGTGCATATTTTTTCTTACTCTTAACATTTTTTTAAAGCTGACATTTGTAGTCTCATTAATGCAAATATATATTGAATGTTTTCTTATGGGATACTTCCGGCCACTAAGTGCCAGCAAATGTTTTCGACAACAACAACTACATGCTACGAAAACAGCAATAACAACAACAATAATAATAATTTTGTTAATAGAAAGAACAGCAACCTTGACACGCCAACTCCATATAAACTTTTGTACTTGACTTGGATTTCGTTGACTTGGATTTTTGCTTGCCATTCTTTTGGTATTCTTTTGACGCCTACCTATGTTATGTATACATGTAGTATAGTATATGTGGTTGAAAAAAACAGAAGCGATATGCAAAATAAATAAATAAATCAAAGAAACATTTTGTAGTTTATTATTTTATAATAAATTGAGAAAATTATTAATGCGAGTTTTTAATAGATCGTTTATTTTGGCAGACACTGCAATTACCAGAACAACTACAACTACAACAGTTTACAAATTATTTTTAAAACTTTTTTTGTTTGCTTCAAAAACAACAACAACAACAACAACAACGAGCGATGAGAGATATATAAAAATCGAGCTGAAAAATCAAATGAAACACAAACATCTGCAGAATTCTTCAAAATTTATTTGCTCGCCGACAAAAAATAACAAAAATAACAACAATAATAGCAATCGACACGTAAAATATGTTAAATAATTTCTCGTTATTTGCTTTTTTGTGCTGTTGCCGTGTGGCGCGCCAAAAGTCCAGAGAAACTCAAAAATTACTCATACGCCGCATTGGGCAAAAGCCGAAAACTGAAACGTTGCGGGCAACACCAAAGTGCGGCGAGCCACAAAACAATAACAGCATACATACGTAATAATACATATATTGTTGCAATGGACTGTCAGTCTGTCAGTCCGCCAATCTGTCTGTCATTTTCGCATATATATATACACACAATGTGTGGAAATGAGCTGTGCCATGGCCTTTACCTGGCGAGAGACAATGACAACCGCCAACAATGAAAGCAGGAAAGCCAACGTTTATGTATATAAATAGCACCTGGAGATAAACACATTGCAATGGGAATGGGGAAAGTCTTGCAATTTGCAGTTCGCCCAATTTAAATGCCACAAAAACTGGCACAGGCATATTAAGCCTTAAGTTGATTACTTTCCATGAAGAAAGCCATTTTCGACTGAAGTACTTATCAATTATCTCTTTGTATAAGCTTTCAGATAATTAAAGAATTATTTCTAAGCTGTGTCAGAATTGATGCAGTCATAAGCTAAAATTTCTAAAGTTATCAAATTGAAAGGTTAAACACATTTTGTAAGTGATTAAGAATCCTTTCAACTCTTTGAATAATGTCAAATAATTATAAATTATATGCAATCATGAAACTTGAAAACTTAACTGTCAATTTGAAAAGCCAGTTTAAATTTGATTCAGTATAAAATGAACACGAGTTTTATACTGACTCCAACTATTTTTTCAATTTGTAAGCTTAAAAAAAAAAGATTAATAGAGCCTAGCTAAAATTTGTTTTGGTTAGCAGATTAAAAACCCATTTCATATTTTAGAATTCAGAATTTGACTTATTGGTCAATTGTGTTTTTTGTAACAGGTTGTTACTATTTATACAATGTCAGTTTGAATTGTAACGGATTAAAATAAGGTTAAAAATTAAAAAAAAAATATATATAATATTTACCTTTAAGTTCTTTATAAAAACTTGTATTTAGCTTAAGTTAAATCGGAATATCTACATATAAGAGGAGCCAAATGAGTCAACACTTTTGTGACCCAGTCTCCAAATGGAACACTCAATCAATGGTCGAGCAATAAGCTCGATGAGTGTTTCAGCTATTTCAAGGGAAAAGAGATTCGCATGAAAGGCCAACGATCCAAAAAATAATCCGAAAATTAAAAATGAAATTTACGAGCAGAAAGAAAATGCGCTGTTTAAATTTTGCTATTTTTAGAAAATGGCACGCGACGACAAAAAAGTAAGTAAAAGCGATTTTAATTATTTAATTTAATTTTCTTATGCTTTGGCGACTGCTGCATAAATCTGTGCGAGTTCTTGTCACCTGCCTGTTGTTTGTTAATTTGTTAATTCATAAATCCATAAGAAATGTCACACACACACACACACACACACAGACACACTCGTTGAAGGCGTCGATTTCTGGACAGGCGCCAGTTGTCAGAGTCATCGACACTGCGGCGTCTGCAAAGCACATAACATAAGTGTGTGTGTGGGTGTAGGTGTGTGGGTGTGTGTGTGTGTGTGTGTGACTGGCATATGTACAAATTGATAAAACTTTTTTCTGCGTGTAAAATGCGTAAATAAATCGCTCAACGGCCCTTGGACGACCCCTTAAAACGAGCATCTAGCATAGGATGAATTGAGAGAGTGACTGCAATATACCCTGTAAATACTTTTATGCATACAAAGGCAAACAATTATGTAGCACTTTTTGCACGCTAGGTGGCGTCAGTGTCGTTTCTTCATCTCTCTCCCCGGTTTTATTTAAAATCGTTGGTTTAACAAGGTTTTTTTCTTATTGTTCAATTGTTTTATAATTTAATAGTTATATCTTCTTAATAAATGTGGGATATTTTGAAACTAAAACTCAAGATTCATATGCGTAAGTTATACCCGAACCCGAGCTCTTAAAAGTCGTACACTAAAATAAAAAATCCCAAACGATTTTAAAAGTTCGTCGATCCTAGAATTTTTTTAACAAATATGGTTTTCTTTATTCAAGTACATTTTATCACTCCGCTATCATCAACAATTTTGTTTCAATACCCTTTCTTTGGACTCTTTCAAAAGAGTACCAAAAAGTAAAAGTCATTTTTGGTGTTGCTGTTGTTCTTGTTGCGGCCAAGTGATTTTATTGCTTACAGAAACATATACATACAATTTGTATATTGCTGAGTTTTATTCAGTTTTTTTTTTGCTGTTGTAAATAAATTGAAAATGTGCAAAAACGATTGCCAAACTGACAGCTCGACACTCGATTTGTATGCCTCATGCGTGCGTACTCAAAGACTGACCCAAAAAAAATATATAAAAAAGTCAAAGAGCAAAAACTTTGCCTCATTGTCACACTTGCTTTCCTTGGCTTTTTCTCCTTCTCTCCTCCTTCGACCTGCTCATGCTATGCCCCCGTCGCTAATACACTTAAACACTTTGCAAACTGTTTGCGTTGATGAGGCGACCATCAATTGATGCGATGCGGTAAGATTCTCATTCACATTTTGGGTATGTTGCTAGTCATTGTTTCCCCTCCCGCACCACTATTTATAATACTTGAGCTCTATGCCATCCTGACATGATTGGAATTTTGATTGGAAAGCGCCCAAAAGTGTTGCATAGCACAAGGCGCCACAGCTAAATTGTTTCATTAAATGCCATGAAAATGAAATTGCGGTCAAACAGAAATCACAATTCTCGCATTGAATGAATGTAAATAACATTTATGTAGGCTAGCCTGAGTATTTCGAAAGGAAGAAACTTTAATTCTCATTCAACCGTTTGACTGAATTCGTCCGAGTTAGAAGGGAAAATGCTCATAGTTTCAAAATTGCTTTGATCTGCCTGCTAATGGTTTTTGAATAAAGACTTGCAAGTTTCCAAAAAACTATTTAAAATTATTTTTAAATTTTTAATAATCTTCTTGGACTTTTCACTCCCATAACAAACATTACACCAGATAGGGAGAATAGCTTCTTCCTCTTGGTTTGTACTCCATATTGATTCAAAATTTACTCTCTAATATTTTTGTATAAATTTACCAAAATATTTCGAGACTTACATATTGTTATGTATCTTGTTTAGCTATGGCTAAAAAATAATAGCTTTCAAAATAAGTAAATTAAGTAATAATGATTTTAGTATAATGAATTTAACAAATCAATTGTTGTTTCACTTAATGCCCTTCTTAAGCATAATCGGAGCATTTAAAGTTTGTTTTTGAGGTAACAAATCAGATAGTAGACTTCGAGCGCCAAAAAGCAGGCAACAAAAAATGGCAGAACAAGAAATTTGAAAGCGAAAGTGGAAAGACAACAAAGCGACACACAATAAAATGACCGCTTGTCTGTCACACGCTTAATGCTCGCCTGGCGTGATTTCCTGTCTCTCCACTTCTGTGTGTGTGTGTGTGTGTCTGTATGTGTGTGTGTGTGTGTGTCTCTGCTTTTCTTTCATTTTTTTGTATGCCCGCCATTTTAGCCAGAATCAAAACGTAAACATCCGGAACGTGGCCGTGCCTAGTTCCTGGTCTCATTTCCAGTGCCAGAAATTGGCTTAATATAAAATCATGTCTGCCTGCGCCTGGATGGCTTAGTTAATCAGATAACAAACACTCACACACACACACACACACACACACACATAGAGGCACACACATCTATCTGCCTTGGGGTTGACTTTTGTCGTCTAATTGCCTTTTTGACCAATTCATTAATTCATTTGGCCTTCGCTTTTGGCAGCAGCTGGTCTAAGAAGGTGACTCGAAGCATTTGAAAAAACGAATAATTCACGTGATTCGTGAATCGATAAAGTTGCGCGATTTACAATAGCAACGCCTAAAAGCTCTGCCAAATAAAATACTCTCTCTGTCTCCAAGCACATATGCTAATTAAAATGATTTATAGACAGAATCCCTCGGGTCTCTTCCCCTTGACATATGGACGTGTTTTGGATACTTGAGACGGGCCACTTGAAATCCTAGCATATCCTTTCACTCTACGCTCATATATCTACTGGAGTAGTGAAAGAGGAGGATGAGGAGGGGTTGGAAAGCGAGGTCTTAATTAATAAATAAACTTTCTACGCCGTTGACAGCCACTAAAAAGGGGAACATAAAACAGATAAATGTCGATTGTTTCATGGACAAAGTTGTCAGCAGAGCCAAAGAGGAGATAAGGCAATTAATACTTTGGCGCACGTATTCCACATAACGTTTTCAACTAAATTTCGCTTCAGACCAAATAAGATAAAAATTTGGACAGTTTTTGTAGTTCGCATTTTTTGTGAAGGCGTTTAAGCAAAAGCTGATATTTAGGTAAAAATTGTAGCTGACTTTGTTTTCACGTTAAGGTACATTTGTAAAGAAATCAGAATATTGTATAGTAAGGTATTTACGGGAATAAACAGAACTGCTTTTAAATTCTAATACATCTAAATGAAAATATAGTTAGAGCGTTGAGAAAAGCTTATCAAAACATAATACTACTATAATTTGGCAATCGAAGTAGATATTGCGATTATTTTAATTAAATGGGCATATTCATTTAATGTCAAGTCACGGCAGTCCGTAATAAAAGCTAATTATTAAAAAAAGCTAAAATAGTAATTTAAAAAAAAATCAGATAACAAATAAATATTTTTAAACGTATAAGATTATACAGCAAGTCAGTAAGCTGATTGTGATTCCTGTGATATTTGTGTGAAATTGAATAAAACCCGTTTATCAGAATATCGTATGTAAGTCAATCAAGGTCGAAATTTGAGCTGCATTTGGATCCTGTGACATTCACACGAAATCTTCGCTTCCAGATGATTTCCGGTTAAAGTTGACGCACAAGTTAACAAATCCCCATCCTGTATCCTGTTATTTGAAGCGCAGCATGTGTAAATGTGAGCATAAGTGTGAGTGTGTATGTGTGTGTGTGTTTATAAGTGTTGTTGGTATTTCCTTTTCATTTGACAGCTGGCACTCGAATTGTAAGTTGATTCACAATGTTAAGCTGCGACAGCTGCAGGTCGAAAGCTGAAGTGAATGCAAAGTGAATGTAAAGTGAATGCTGTGAGTGCATTGAATGCACACAAGGGTTGACATCGAGTCCTGTGGCTTCTGGGTGAATGACAGACGGATTATGGCCAGAACGTTTATGGCTTTTGCTTTTGCTCTAATGATTTACACAGATTACGCATACGCCCCGCAGCCCTAAAGGCTGCAGCTGTTGGAGATGATGAGGCCACATTTTATTTTTGTATTTGTATTTGGTACTTAGTTGGCCTGTCTCGGCCAGTTCATAATGTACGAGTACTCGCACTCGCACTCGCAGACGACGAAGGCCCAAATCAAAAGGCTGCCAAACATAAAACAAATGCTCACAATTCGATTCGATTTTTAATTCCAAATTTCCAAATTTTTCGACTGTTTGATGAGCAATTTGGCATCGAAGTGCGCGTAATTGGCCAACATGTGCTATGTATGAATGTGAACAGTGAGTGCGATTCCAAACTATGGGTGCCTTTTTTGATTAATTCAGGGCAATTGTTCACCAAAGACCAAAGCAACATGAATAAAAGCCTCCTCTCGATGAGGTGTTGACGTTGTGTTGTACGAGTACAGCAAACACTCTTCGTTTGCCTTAGATCAAATGAATTATCTAAACTGATTCGTGAGTACGCCACAATTCGCTTGCAAACAAATTAAATTTTAAATGATAAATGAATCATCTGCTCAGTAAATGATTTGTAACTGAAAGCCCATTGTATGTATATTCAACTCAACAACAATATTTTGAAGAACACTAAAGAACGAATCGAAATGACCTTGAATCGTGCATCATAAGATTTAGATAATCTTGGGCAAATGAATAGTAATTCATTCATTCCAAAGCTCATAGATTGTTCATCATTATTTCTTCATTGCGTGTGCAATGAAAACAAAATATTTTTGTAGACCATTTTGAAGGAAAAAAAGGTTGCAAAAAATATTATTTTAAACAAAAAAGGATATGAAAGGAATGAATATAAATTCTAAATAATATAGCATACTTAATTCATATTCATTCAATAAACAAATAAAAATAATAATATTAATCAATAGCACTACCGCCAATAATGTCGTAGTTCTAATTTTTATTATGTTGATTTTTTTGGTACTTATTATTATTTATGTACTTATTCATCTGTCTGTCTGTGTTTCTATCAGTGATGTCAGTGTTGGGTTAACATAGCCAATTAAAACGATCAAAATTTGCTTCAAAAGAAATGCAAATAAGTATATATTTTTTTTAAGTTTTAAATAAAATCTATTTCTAAATAAATTCTGTTCTTTAAATAGTTTTTAATTAACTGCACTTGGCTGAAAGCAAGTCCAACCTTTGACATCATTGTAGTGCAAAAACTCAGCCGAAAAAAATATATCCCTCATTAAAATAAATACGTATTTAATGACACTTTTTATGTTTTCGGCTAATATATTTTCTACAAACAATTTATGTACATACATATGTATTTCGATATTGTTAAATATTATTTTTTTAATTAGTCCAAGCTCTAGCATTTCTTACAATTATAGTACATTTTCAAATACAATACAAGTCTAGCTACTCAATAGCTAAAATCGCTACACTGGTTTCTACATTTTTGATCTTAAAGAAAACGTGTGCCGGCAAATCAATTTGGACTCAAATATTTACATCTTCTTCACTTTAAACACTTATTGAAATACAGCCCTGACATTTGACATAAGCATAACTTATTATGTTATTTATCATAGCTGGACACTTTATAACTTCAGAATGGATTGTCAAATAAAAGAAAAGCTGTAAGGCAATACAGCAATAGTGACAATGGAAATTTATAGCCTTGACATTTCCATATTTTGGAAAAGTTGGAAGTAGCTTTTCTGTCAGTTGACAGCTTAAAACCAAAACAAATGCAGTTGACACATAGTTTGCTCAATGCGTGCGCTTAAAACTCCCAAGTGGATTAAGCTGAAAAACATAAAGTTAAACATGCAGAAATATTCCCATGCTTATATCATTTATACCCTTGATGTGAGGGTTAAATGAATTCTGATATTGACTGCAAGGTGGTACTGAAATGAAAACTTTAAACGTGTCGTTTCCGAAATAATAAGCGACAAATATTTGCTGAATTTTTGTTCAATTTTGGCTATTTAAATATACTGCAAATATGGCAAATATAAACAAGAGACCAAGACATAAATAGAGAAGCTCAAGTGATTTTCAGTTCAATGATGGCCAGAAATAATAAATGTCGCTTTGACATGACACCTGGTCATATCTCAGTTGGCCGGAAGCCGACAATTAAGGCAACTAATGTAGTGTAGTTGCACTTGGCCGACGGGGGTGCGAAATTGGGGCAACACTAGCGATGCAGTCATGGATTTGGTATAGAGTATATTGACTTCATCATTGGTCAATTGGGGAGACCAAGAAATGGCGACGTCATTGGCAAAAATGTAAATGTTTAGACAAAACTATTCAAAACTTGTCTAAAACGCCCGAGCACACACACACACACATATGGTGGCTATAGTTTATGGCTGCGGTCAATGTGGTCAATGATGCAGCGCGTCCAGTTCAGTTCAGTCCAGCGGCTGGAGATGAATATGAAATGTGAAATGTGTGGCAATTGGCCGAGTTAATGTGTGGGCGTTAGTTCAACGGGCGATGCCGTGTGGGCGTGGCATCTACGCCCGGCACTTAAATGTACAGAATTGTTTTATGTCTTAATTATGAGCTAATTTTTAGTATTTCCAGTGCAATAAATTTCCGTGTTGTTTTCCGCGCACACAAACAAAAAGAATTTAACGCCCAGTTTCATTTTCAAGTTCTTGCGATTGTTGTTGTTATTGTTATTATTATTGTTATTGTAAATTTAAATTATTTCACATTTTTTTTGTATTAAAATATGCAAATGATTTGTTTGTTTGTTTGTTTGTTTGTCTGCTTATTTGTTCGAATCACAGGTTCTGATTGATTTGAATGTCTTGCTTACCAATCCGCCCACACCGCAGTAAATGGACAGCGAGACGAGCAGTCCGATATGATTTAAAGCTGATTTCCATTTAAGCGACTGCCAACAGGCCGAGCTGCGACTACACAGACCGCCTCCGCTCTCGGCAGCCTCGACACGCCGATCGAGATGTTTGAGCTTCTCCAAAAGCTCCGTGTTGGCCTCATCCTGCGAATCGTACTCGGCTGTCGACCTGTTCTTGTTGGGCATCGCTTAGCTCTACGTCTTGTAAATATTTACAGCTGGCACTAACTGGATCTCGAATTGGGTTTTCCTTCAATTTGCTGGCGCCCTGCGCCCCCCGCTTAAACTGTCTCTGATCATTTTCATAACGATTAAGTCCCAATAATCTTTATTAGTTTGTTTTTTTTTTTAAATTGAAATTTATATTTTGTTTGCTGACATTCACTTCAAATACGCGCCAAAATAAAACGTCCCGTCGCGAAATCACCCGATTAAGTCAGAGCCAATGGGAAGCCCAAAAAGAACCGCACTCGACGACGGCCAACGAGGCGTATGAGCAACGGCAGAGCAACAGCATTGCCAACTTAACACAAATCAACGCTATAACAGCACCATTTTGAGTCTAACAGCGAGTCTCCCAACAGATTCTGTTAACCATCGACGCCCTTTGACTTAACATGACTAAAATTCAAATTTTAAATGTCTATGTTAATCAAAATAGTACTCTCATTTTAATTATTTCAAAGATTTGTTAATCGTTTATATGAAATTCAATTTAATTTCATTTAATTTTCCAAAATCATCGAAATGCAATTCTAGCTTGTAAATATGTTCATACGTGCCCATATATTAAATTGATATCTTTTTTTTATTCTAACCGGAACTTAAAGACTAATATGAGTCTGCACGCTAGTGCCCTAACTTTATTTTTAGAATTATTAAAATATAGAAACTGTATATAAATGTATTTTTAAGAATAAATAAATGTTAACTATTATAGCTTAACCAATACTTCTTTTCATTAAGAAAAATAAGAAACCCCCAACTAAACTATTACTTTGCTGCTCTTTCAAAACAATGCCAAAATAGATATGTACTTTGTACATGTATAATATGTTATGATTAAAAATACACATGATTAGTCTATCCATTTACATATCGACTTTATTAAGTAAATAATACATCAATTAGATTTACAACTACTTAGAAAATCAAAGTGGGAGCAATTTAAATAATGCTTATTCAATGTGTGTGTGTGTGTGTTTGTGTGTATGTTTGTGTGTCTGTGCGATTTTGTGTGTTTTGTTCGGTCTGTATTTTATCAGCATAACGACCCTAACTGCTTTAAAGCATCTTAAACTTTTAAGTTCATGATTATGTTATGCATGTGAACCGTGCTCCAATTAAGATTTTAGTATTATGTCAACTAAGAGCTCGGGCGACGACTAGAGCTGTTGATGGAAGTGAGCAGATGTCGAGGGTAGTCTGGATACCCTTTACTCTCGCAAAACAACGTACAACATATGTGTATGTAATCCATAATATACATTACACATACATACATATACATTACTGAGTATATTATTACCCAAATGGGTAGATTGGTTAAACAAAAAACAAAAAAATATATATTATGTGTTGATTGAGTTCCTTTGAAACAACATCATTGAATATGTTCACGTTCAAGGATCCACGTCCAGGTAGTTTACTCTCTAATAGGAGAAAAAGAAAAAACAAAGAAATCTGTTAAAATATATGTATATTTTCAACTTATTTTTAAATTGTGAAATATGCAAACTATAGACTTATTAATTTAAAATAAATATAAACAAAAAAAAAGCCAGCCGGGTAAGCGTAAAATTTTAAATCAAATTATTGAACGTATGTATACTGTTCCAAATTATAGTCGTCCAAAGAATAGAAATGTAAATGGCAAGTTTGAAAAGAACGACCAAGAATTGAAAAAAAAAAGTTTTGCAAAGAAGAAATATTGCATTGCATTCCATTGCCCTTGCCCAACACATGTGTGCGAGCGAGAAAGTACGAAACGCATAATAGGAAAATTTTCTAAAGTTTATGTAAAATATTAATAACCGGTTAGATCACACTAGTGAGAGGTCACAACTACGCGATACCCTGAACCCAGGCCCTTAGATATCTTAACGTGTGCTTCCACACATTTACATACATACATATGTATACAGCCAGACCGGTAACTGTTTTTAGAAAATAAATAATTTAAGTGTCTGATTTTCCAAAAAATAAAGAAAAATACTTATTCTTAGCTTTTTATATGGTTTTCTTATTTAATTATAGTTGCTTAGGGTAAAAGAAAAACAAATACTCCCACTAATTCTTTTCGATCTGGTTGTGCATTTCTGGGATTTCCCCAAAATCATGCAACAAATGTTGGATCATTTAATAAGCAACATTTTTGTTTAAATTTAAATTGATGTATAATTTATATTAATTTGATATTATATTAAGTTATTTAGTTTTCTTAATTAAATAATAGGTAAAATTCCATAAAATGCGGAATACCCAAAAAAAAAAAAAAAATCCAAAATTAGAGGGCGATTTATGGTGAATTTAGGTGCAACAATTAATTCCAGATCTTTTCTAGTTTTTTTTTTTATTATATTTATTTTGAAATTTTAATGCAAAATGAACTTTTTGCATGGTCGTTTTGTGCAAATTGACTAAAAAAAGTTAATTTTGCATTAAAATTCCAAAATTAATTAAAAAAAAAACTAGAAGAGACCGGGAAATAATTTTTGCCCTAAATTCATCATAAATCGCCCTCTTATTTTGGATTTTTTTTGTTGAGTTGTTGCGCATATTTTGGACCTTAACCAAATAATTTAAATAAATAAAAATAATAATAAAATTAAAACAAAAAAAAAACAAGAACCATAAAACTAATTTAAAAAATAAAATACTTGTGTTCGTAAATTTTTATCTTTTTTGTTGTCCTTCAAAACAGTTACTTGACACACTGTATACATTTATTGCATTTGTTATGGTGCAAATTGAAAACAAATCTTTACACCAAGTTTGGTGTCTCTGGTTCTTAAAATCTCTGCGATTTCTCTTCTCTCATCGAAAATGTATGTACACATGTGTATATATATATGCTTTAAATGTTGTTACAGGTTATCCCAAAGTCGTGTGTGCTCGTCTGAAGCTATCGCGACTAGTTTTCTTAAATGTGTGTGAGCACAAGCATACAAACATGTTGAAAATGAAATAGAAAGAGATAGAAGGAGTCGTGAGGTGTGCATGACCTTTAGCTTGATCAGCACTTGAAATAGACTTACCTAAGATTCCAATACTGTCATAATATCGTCCAGAGTGCTACCGGTGATCGCATGACGGCTGTTGCTCATTTGAAAGTCGGGTTCTGTAAGCGTTATTCAATAAGAAATGATTCCAGGTAATCAAAAGAATAACAAAATATATGCGCACCAACAAGTTGACCGAGCTCATCGTCATCCAGATTTGGAATATCCCCGATGGGTGAAAATGGCGGTTGTGCTATGCTGGAACTGCTCGCTGGCTCACTGCCATTGAATGTGCTCTGTGAGGCGATTGGCGTCATTAAATCCGAGTCCGTCGCATCGGACGTATTCGTCGTTTTCGGAATTGACGCCAGCTTTGTTCGTTTATCGGTGTTGTCCCTTGTTCCGCTATTCTCCAACTCAGTGGCCGATTTAAAGCTGGAGTCCGACTCGGGTGATTCAAAGCGTAAGCTGCGCTTTTCACCTGAAGTTGGTGAAACCAGGCGCGAGGGAGGAGTTTGAAGTTCGCGGACATCTTCAATAGACGTTTGAATTTCCAAAATGTCATCCGATGTGACATCATCAGAAATAACTGGGTATATTGGTGGTGATTTCCTAAAGTCCAGTCCCGTTTCCGTATCCAGCTCTGCGTCTAGTTTTGCTTCCAGCTCCAAATTCAGCTCCGTAGTCAGCTCCGAATCTAGTTCTGCATCTAGTTTTGTCTCTATTTCCGATTCCAGTTTCGCGTCCAACTCCTTTCGCCGTTTGGCTTCCTCTTCCGTCTTCAGCTGTGTTTCCTCTTCTTTTGATTTCAGTTTTGCATCCGTCGTATTCGCCTGCTCCTCGGAGTTCGCTGACTGTTCCTGTTTAGAGTCGTCTGGCTTCTGGTCTTGGCTCGGTGGATCTACATCTGGCTCCCACTGCAGCTTTTCGAGCTCCTGCTCATCTGAATCCTCTGACGCTTTAGGCATTGGTTCCTTTGTTTGAGGCTCTGACTTTTTCTCTGGATCCTTTGCTGTTTTCTTACTCTCCTCTTCTTCCGACTCGTGGGCATCCTCATTATCGCTGACTGTGGTGGTCGTAACTCTCTTAACTGGACTCGGAGTCCCAGAACGACGCACTCCTCGCGCCTGATGCTCGGGTAAATCATTCGGCACTATACAAAATACAGAATATAATAAATGCATATTTAATCAAACAGATTGTTAAGCACAATCTTACCAATGTACTCGTCCCCAGCCTCGTTGTCCGCCTGACTGTCGTCGATGCTGAGGCTGGCAAGACCAGAGACTGGAACGCGCAGAGATGAACTTAAACGTGGCTTTCTACCGCGCCGTGTCCCATTGCAGCCGGCACTACGCGATCGTTTATTTTTGAGAGCCACATTCGGATTAAGCTCAATGTCCTCAACCACATTGCCAGTGGCATCGACACGCTGAAGACGCGTCGGCACCGAGCCGCATAGACTCGACCGGGCCATTTTCGAGTTGCCGCCAATGGACGATGATTTGCGTGGTTTACTGCCAAGGATTTCGACAGCTTCGCTAAACGAAACCGATAGCTTTGATTTTGATTTGCGATTTGATTTAAGTGCGGCAATGCTGGAATTGTTCAGCCGCTTGACATTGACAACGCAGCTGAAGACACGTCTGCCATATTGTTTGATTAACGCCGCACTAACTGCGGGCTTTAAGGGCAATCTTTTCGACACTTTTGTTGGCGATCTTCCTGCTGTTTTTGCTGGTGTTGATGTGGCTTTCATTGCTCGTGGCGGCGGCGTTTGTGCGCGTGCGAATTTCAATGAATCCCGTTGCTTGGCGCCGTTGCTTTGCGATAACTTGATGTGTACCTTGCCAGGGGATATTTTAGATTTTTTGGGCGGCGATACAAAGCCATCAGCATCGACATCTGGATTCTTGCGTGGTCTACCACGTTTAGTCGCCTTGCCTGTGAGCCAACGGTCAATCTCCGGCTGCAGCAAGCGTCGAATGCGCACAACACACTGCTGAATTTGACCAGCAGCCAACAATTTGCCGCCCTTTTCCCCTGATGGCAACGTCGACGGCACGTCTGCAAACATTTTCTGTTGAGCCTTTGTTTTGGGCGGCGCTGGCTGTGGCTGACCATCATCATCATCATCATTATCGTCGTCGTCATTGACAGCATTATCATCCATAACATCATTCACATCATTATCATCATCGTCTTTCTCTTCTAGATGCTCAGCAGTCTCAACACTTTCGGTATTTTCAGCATCCGTTTCGCTTTTCGACTTCTTCTTCAATGATTCTTTTTCTTCTGTGTCGGATTCGCCTCCTGAAATGCAGTTGATTGAATATTGCACATCTCACATTTCACAAATCAAGACAAACCTGAACTATTATATGTTGTGGCCATTGGCTCCGGCGACGCTGAACGCGCCTTCTGTTTTTCTGCATCTGCATCTGCATCTGGATCTGGATCTGCATCCGTCTCCATCGCCGTCTCGGATGCAGCTCGATCTGCTGTTGGCTCCCTGACGTTTTCTGGCGGCGGCGCAGCTCGCACAATGTCGAACAGATCCATTACTTAGCCGCTGTCCGCAATGAACGCCACGCAATTTCAGCCGCTTCAGCTTTGAGCCCCCAAATGAACGAAAGCGCGAAAAACTCACACACGTCGTTGAAAAAAAAAAAACAAACGCACACAGCAAATTGTATGCGACTTTGTTTATCGATATGCCACGGTCTCAATCACTTTAGCTGCCCTCCTAATTGTTGCATTTTCAATCACTTGCCGCAGCCAAAAGGTTTTTCTTTAATAAATTTGCGAGTCAAAAAAAAAATAAACGCGGACTTGCTTGCATTCTTCAGTAGTGCTAAAGACACCGACGCCGCTGGGTTATAAAAATCTACACTCTTCTTCACTTCTCTTCTCGCTGGCTCGCTTTGCTTTTGCCCAAGGAAGTTGCCTGACGGTAAAAAAAATATCATGTGGCAGCCTTGGCAAAGCTTGGCAAAAAAAAAAAGGTGGCAGCCTGGCAACGGTTCAATTTGACCGAATTTAACTCTTTTTAGAAAAATATTTAAATATTAATATTTTATTTTTTTCTTAATAAATATTGGGTAACAGTCTAGTTGCGGCTCTACTCTCAAAATAAAATTATAAATTAAAAAGAGGGCGATTTATCATAAATTTTAGTGAAAACATTTTTACCGGGTCTCTGCTAGTCTTTTTTAATTGAATTTTGAAATTTTAATATTTTCAATGCAAAATGCACAAAAAAAAAACTAGCAGAGACCCGCTAAACGTTTTTTCACCAAAATTCATTATAAATCGCCCTCTTTTTAATTTATAATTTAATTATTTTTTTTGAGAGTAGAGCCGCAACTAAAGCTTTACCAAATATTGAAGCTAGAGCTTTGAAACTTTCACAGGAGGATTTCTAAAATTTTTTTTAGTTTTTATAATTTTTTTTTAGAATATTTTACTAATTTGTTAATTTCTTCACAACGCAAAGGCTGACGTTCCCCAAACCAATTTTAAAATTAACTTTATTAATAAAGAAAATTTATAATTTTCTTGGTTTTTTAATTGTACTTTAAAATTTTTAAATAATTTTTTTAAAAATAATTAATTTTATTAGAGAAATGACATGGGACCAATTTCTCTATCGATATTTTAAGCACCGACGCCGCTTAGTGATATAAAAATCTATCATCGATATATCGATTCAAGCACAGCGATCTAATCGCACTCTTAATCGATTAAGTAGCGAGTCGCAGTTGGTAATCAAACTGATTCTTCACTTTTTCTTAAATATTTTATTTATTTACCTGTTAACTTCTGTTCGTATTAATATTTATTTTTTCCGTATCTGTGTCCGATTTTGTTTGCTTACAAAATATATATAATGGCTTAAATCTATTTTAAACATAAATTATATTTACACCATGACAAGAACTTCAATGTTTAAGCCTAGTACCGACGTGAGATAAATTTTTAGCGGCGGAAAATGCACAATATTTAGCTGTCGACGAGCGTAAAGCCAGAGTTGCCAATGCAGCACGGAAAAATAACATAAAATGGAATGGTAACTCTATGCGTCAGCAGCGGTATATTTTAAATATGAACATGTAGAGCTGATTTGCAAAAAAGAGGAGAGAATAGGCAATGAAAAATGTATATTAATATTAATAGACGAGAAATATGCGATGAAACGCAAGCACAGCGGGTATTTGGTGCACTTATCGCTTTTGAACTTTTCACGTGGATTCTCCCTCTAAATTAATGAAAAAATACAAATATTGGCCTCTTTTCCACCTCGTTAATCAGCAGAATTTTGTCTGCTGTCTCGAAAAGATCCAATTTGCTGTTTTTTGTTAATTTCACCGCCATTTCTTTTGACTTATTGTGAGAGAGTGAGATAGATAGATACCGAAACTCTAAAGAAATATATTTTTCGCTTGGCTTGACAGCTGTTTCAAACAGTGCTGGATGAACGCCCGTTCCTTATCTGGCAACTCCGTTTTTAGTTTCAGTTTAGTTGACGTGCGGACCGACAAGCGGAGATAAATGTCGTCTTCTTATTCACCTTACGCCAGCGTTTTTTTTATATGGAGTTTGACCTTACGCTAGGCCTTTTTTCTGACGTCGGTACTAGGCTTTATGAAATGTAGTTTTGAAATCGAGTCAAAAGAAAAGCAGATTTAAATGAAAATACATTCAAGTATTTATAAAAATCACTTAGTTTTGTTCTCATTCGGCTAATTTTGTAATAGATCCTATATCGCGTTAATACGCTTGACTTAAGCTGCCTTAAGCTGTCGTATAAACTAGGAATAGATTTAAAAAACTGGTCAAACTGCTTGTATGCTATAAGTTGTTTAAAGACAATAAATCGATTGAGATAATTGCTGTTGCCTTTGCAAAATAGGAGTAGCTTAACCGATCGACTAAAATTCTTGAAACTATTAGCGCAAACTGAGCCTGTTGCTTATCGAGAACTATTTTCCTGAACCAATTTCACATGTAATCGACCACCGCCACAACAAATCAAAGACAATATGTACATATGTATCGAATATATCGTATATCAAAACAATTGGCGCGTGATTTTCAAAATACAATTAAAATCCGTGACTGTTTTGAATTGGCATTTTTATTCATTTTCATTGTAAAATTGGTTAATTGCAATAAATATGATTTTGTACAATTAGTTGGCGAATTTTTGCAAGCATTGTGCAATTAGCAATTGTTTGGATTTGTTTCGTTAACGATTTCGTTTCGTTTCGATTTCTGAGGAATTATTTCCTTCAGGACTAGCACAAAAACTTCGCCGGCTCAGCATATAAATAGTTATATGTATATAATAAGAAGTACATACAATAGTATATATGTAGATAAAAGAATACTTTGCGTAGACAAGGGGGGCGAGTGGTAAGTTAATTAATTAATTGGGCGGCGAAATATATATATGTATGTATATATAAAAAATTAGGTGAAATAAAATAAACAACGGATCTATAAAAAAAAAATAATAAACAATTAAATACATTATAAAAGTACAAACATTTGCTGGCGATTTTCTTGTCGTATTTGTTTGTGTGTCTGTGTGTGCAGTGTTTGTGTGTGTGTGATTGTGTTCATATTGCAGTCGAAAATTGTCATGTCCGGCGGATACTCTGTCACGGCACCGCACGGCCCTTAAATGTACACCTTGAACGCGCTCCAGCCATGGAAGCATTTGGAGAACCGTCTCGACTCCTTGTTCTTCATGGTGAGGAAGAGTTTGCGCGGCCTTTCGGGCTGCTTGATTCGCATATGCTGTATATAGACCTGGGCCGATTTATATGACAGCTTGACCTCCACCTCGCTGCAGCGCGGTCCCATCCAGAGAAAGACATGCTCCCCATTGTCGAGTATCATGATATCATCATCGGCAAGATCATCCTGACAAAAGTCGGCACACTTCTCGGCCACCGTGTAATAACCACGTTCGTTGGAGCACCTAAAGAGTCGCGTGTAGTTCATATAATCCGCATCCGTGTCGTATGGCTTGCGACCGCCCAGTGCCACCCAAAAGAAGTTCTCCGGCTCGTCGCCCTCGTTGAGTATCTGTGGTCGGACGACAGACATAATATATAATGGATATGAATACATATTTAAAGGACTTGCAGCCAATATTTGCAATTATTGTTTTTGTAATGTCACAAATTATTTGACTTAAAGACTTTAACCGTCGAGACTCACCTGCAGGCTCACCCAGGGACTGTTGAACATCTGCTCGGCAATCTCCTGTATCAGTTTCGCCTCCTCGTTGCACGCCTTGCTGCCCAGCCAGACGTACACAATGCCCGACTGTGACTCGTCCTCAGTTTCGAATGGCACATGAAGAATATAGCTGAAAGAAGAAAGTTGAAGTTGATTAATTCGAAAAGTGTGTAAATATAACAGAATTATTCACAGTGTCGCACTTTATCTAGAATTTATTTATCACATCCATAAAACCATAAGAAAACATTTGTGGACTCTGTACTACAGAAGTACAAAGGAGAAGATTTCCTTATATTCTATAATCAAGTTTGCTTTTAGACTTTTAATATAGTATCCTCAAACTGTAGTTCGGAACTGCGCTGAAAATTATAACGATCGGATATATGTATATATGTTTTTTTGTTGTTAAAAGTTAAGAAAATTGCTTGAAATCATACCTGTTAAGTAATGATTATGAATCATAGTCATTAGTAATTAGATTATTTTTGTTTAAAAGTCGAACTAATGATTAAATTACGATTATATTCGATTTTGTCGAATTATTTAATGATTACGATTACAAAAAATCAGAAAAGTTTAAAATGTTTACAATTATACGAAAAGTAATCGGATTATTTGTGATTATTTCTGATTATTTTAGTCTTTTTTAGATTATTTTGGACTATTTAGTGAAAAACAAATTCTTTTGCCATCAGCTTTAAATTATGGAATTTTTAAGTAAGCCAGTATTATTAATTGTCCTAGACGGCAATCATTGTCTGACCTTTGGTTTGAAAAAAATTCGAAAAATAGTTTTTAAATATGTATGAGAAACTTATGTATAGTTAACAAATAAAGAAGAAATATTTTTGTAATAAACTATTTTGCTCAAATTAATTTGTTTTTCACTAAATTGTCAAAAATAATCTAAAAAAAAAACTAAAACAATCAGAAATTATCAATAATAATCCGACTACTTAAAAAAATTGTTTTTGATTATTTTTGATTATTTCTGACTATTTTTCAATAATTGTAATAATTTTAGATTATTTCTGACTTTTTGAAATCGCAATCATTAAATAATCACAAATTTTTGAATCTGGCGCCAAAAGGGATTCATAGACTGGCAATTAACGCCGAGTTGTAGGAGGTGAGGGATTACTCACCAGAATGCCGAGTTCAGGTGCACTGCATCCGGCTGGATTTGTATGAGGCGCGTGGTCAGTGCTCCGCCATTGGACCGCAAATGGAAGAACTCAACGGCGGGCTTGCCATCGGGCGTCAGGGATTTGCTCTTGCGCTTGCCCGTGTGGATGATGAACTTGCGCTTGAAGTGGGACATGAATTTGAGGTTCTCCTGCTGCTGAAAGATGCGCATCACCTCGAGCTCCTCGCCGAACATGGCCTTGAATTTCTTTTGCAGCGTGAATGTGAATGTGAGCCAGCCCATGTTGCCGGCATTGCGTCCCTGCCAGAAATAGACGACGCACTCGATCTCATCCTCTGGCGGCGCTGACTTGCTGTCATTCCCTCCACTCCCACTCTCATTGCCATTGCCATTCCCATTTCCATTTCCATTGCCATCACCAGCACCAGGTTCTCCACTCTCCACATCATCGACGGGTATGCAGTAGCGACAAAGGAAGACATAACACTCGCCGGTATAGAAATGTCCCAGCTCCTCTTCGGGCAGTCGAACAAACTTCTTATTCTCGAGCACAAAGGCCTCCATCATCTCGAGATCGTAGTTCCATTCCTCCTCCAGCTGTTCAGCCTCGGCCAGCGGCATGGCGCTCTGTCTGGGCATGAACAGCGCCGCCAAATCCGTGCGCGTCTCCTGTTTGCGCGCCCACTGGGTGAGATTGGCGCCCGTCTTGGCCACCGATTTGGCGGTGCGCGTGAAATCGACAGCCATGACCTCATCCCAGCCGGGGAATTTGGTGCGAAAGATTTGCATCTCATTGCCCTCGGGCACGCGCATGACGAGCGCACAATCCGGACGCTCCATCATGTTGAACAGCTCCCGGCTCAGCTTGACGGCGGCGGCACGAACCAGACGCGTCGACTTCTTGCCAAACCAAACGAACAGATCCGTGTAGCAGTCGAGGATGTAGACGTGCTTGCTGTTGAGCAGCGTGTGCGCTAGCTTCTGTTCCGGCAGCTCCACCTGCGGCAGCTCCAGATACCCCATGCCCAGCTGGACCTGGTAGAGGCGGGGCTGCACGGGTGCATAGTCCTCATCGATGTGCTCCTCCGGTGGCGGCAGATCGGCCACCTCCTCGGGCAGCACATCGAACGGTTCCCAGAACTCGGCGCTCTCCTCGCCCTGCATATCGACGAGTATATCGCATTTGTTCTTGCGCTCCGTCTTGTTGATCTTCTCGGCCATGAGGCGGGCCTTGGAGTTGAGCGTGTTCTTGGATCGTTTGCCCAACCAGATATGTATGCGTGTGCCCACGTCCAGGACGAAGGCGTGCCGTGGATCCAGCGACTGCAGGCTCAATGCCACCGGCTCCAGGTGAATGCTGGCCCCGTAGGCGTGCACCAAGTACAACCGTGTGATGTGAATCATCTCCTCAACCGTATAGAACCCGGTGGCAGTGCGTCCGCCCTCGATGTAGATGACCTCCGTTTCGAAGAGGGCCAGGAACTCGTCGGACTCGTCGCCCTGCTCCTCGCGGATGGTGCGACACCGGGCGCCCAGATAGTTGCGCAAATTGACCGCATGGATGGCGGCGCAGGCGCGCTTGTCCAGCGTCGCCTCGTTGCCGATCCAGAAGAAGATCTCCCAGCTGAGCACGTGCAGTTCATCGTATTTGGTCTTGAGGACAATGTAACAATCGCCCTCGTAGAATTTGCCATGAACCACTTCCTCAATTTTATTGGGCAGGAAGTTCTCAATCTCCCAGATGGTCAGGCCGGGCTGTTGGCCATCCTCCTTCTCAAAGAACTTGGAATAGTCCAGCTGGGGCTTCTCCAGCGACTCGTCCCATCGCTTGGGCTTCAATGATTCCGCATGCGTGGCATCGTTGTCATCATTGCTCTTATCCTTGGCCACGTCCTTCATGCCCTTTAGCACCTTGGCCGCATCCTGGCCGCCATCGCCTTCCGCCCGGGGGCCACGGCGCAACCGAATCTTGCGCGCCGTCGCATCCTTGGGCGTGGACGTCGCGGGCATCGAGGGCGGAACAGCGGCGCCGGCCAAACGCAATTGCGTCTGGAGCGAGAAGTCAATGTTGTAGAATTCCAAGCTGGCCGCCTTGCTGGCTTCACTGGGCTTCGGCGGCATCACCAGCTCCGGATTATCACGCAAATCCAACTGATCCAGTCCCTCCAACAGATGTATGGCATCCGGCAGCGTGATCAATCGATTGCTGCTCAAGTTCAACTGCTTCAGTGCACCACAGCGGCACAGTCCCTCCGGCACCATTTCCAGCAAATTGTTGGCCGCCGAGAAGCACTCGAGGGCGCCCAGCTTGCCAATCCCCGAGGGAATGCCCTCGAAGTTGAGCTTGTTGTCGTTGACGAAGAGCCGTCGCAGCCGCGACAGCTTGCAGAGGGCGGCGGGCAGGTGGGTCAACTGGTTGCGGGACAGATTCAACGACTCGAGTCGCTGCCAAAGCTCCAGGCTGGAGCTCAGCTCGTTAATCTCATTGTCACTGAGATTGAGGCGGACCAGCGTGCTCACATTGTACACACAATCGGGCAGCTTGGGCAGCCCATTGTGCGACAGATCCAGCTCACAGAGATTGGCCAGACTGTCGATGCTGGTGGGGAAGTTGAGCAGCGTTCGCTGTGTGCCGCTCATGTTGAGCACCTCGAGGCTCTGCAGCGACGGCAGCTGACGCAGCTGGAACAGCTCGAGCGGATTGTTCGATAGATCCAGTGTCTTTAAATTGATCAGGCGTCGCGTCTGCGGCGGCAGCGTCTCCAAGCGATTGTGCGACAAGTCGAGAAAGATCAGATCCGTCAGGTGGATGAACAGCGGTGTGGGTATGCTCTCAATTTGATTGTAGCTTAGATTTAGCACTATTAGATTCTTGGCACGCTCCAGTCCCTCGGGCACCTCCTTCAACCGATTGTGCGATAGATCCAACGTCGTCAGGTCCTCCAAGTGGAACAGCTCGGGCGGAATGCCGCTGTTCTTGAGCTGATTGTGGCGCAGATCCAAGGAACGGAGATTCGCCAGTTCCGTCAGTTCACCAAAGAGCTTCTCCAGCTTATTGTGATTGAGTGACAGGTGCTCCAGCTTCTGCAGCTGGCCCAGCTCCTCGGGGATCTCCTGCAGCTGTGTGTGGTCCAGTGTCAGCCACTGGACGCGCGTCATCTGCCGCATGGAGCTGGGGAATGTTTTCTGCAAATCCAAAAAAAAAAAGAAAAAACAAAACAATAACATCAATCAAAATAAACAATATCTAAACAGCGCTGTCAACGTCGAAGTTGGTGTCTGCGTCAGCGTCAGCGCCGGCGTCAGCGTCGCCGTCAACGTCAGCAGCAACAGCAGCAGCAGCTGTGCGCTGATGATGACAAATTCGCCGTGAATGGGTTGAATTTTTTCCATTTTTTCTTATTTGATCGAATGATTGAACCGCCAACCTCAGGCCGAGTATGACCTGTTTGTGCAGGTGCTGCACTTAATTTAGCATTAACATTTACATTCCGCATTTAGCAACACACACCAAAAACAACAACAACAACAACAACAGCCGAAGCAGCAACACAATATTATACTTACGCTGAAATCATTTTTTGTAAAATCAACGCCGCGTACAAACGGTAAAACACTCATCCTAGATATGCCAAGCACTCGGCTACTGCTGCTTCTTGCGTGGAAGGAGCGGAGAGTAGCATAAAAATTAACAAATTTGCGCCACGGACACGGAGACAGACGGCGAAAACGGCTGCGAGCCCCTTGTTCTTAGTGTTGGGTTGCTCATGAGTGAGTGAACAAAAAAGAGTTGCTCCCTGAAGTGAGCAAGTGAACATGTTCCTTCCAAATTGCTCTTTTTGGCTCCCCAATTTTAAAATAAACTTTATTATTTTAGAAAAATTATAATTTTCTTGGTTCATTAAATTTGTACATAATTGAATAATAATAAATAATTATATTTATTTTAAATTACTTATCGAAGAAATATCGGACCCGTCGGTGTTTGTGGTAGGCCATATATATACACAAAAAATAAACAATCCTGATATTAACGACCCTTTAAAATATTGGAAAGAAATAATTTCCAAATTTTATAAGAAATGTGTTTAATACAATCTTTCTTACAGATGAGAATTACGAATTTTAGAAACGTTTCCAAACATTTTATATGTTCAGCAAACATCGAAACATCTCGAAACACCTCTAATAAAAAGCACTAAGAGACAATTATTGCAACCGTGTGGCAACCTTGGCTTCCAAAACACTGACAACCAGCTCGATTGAACTATATTTACAAAATAAGGTGAATGAACGAACTAAATCACTGATTGCTTGCTCGTTTCGTTCGTATGCTGGCCAGTGCTGCCATTTATTCTATCTGACGAAAGGCGGCGCTACAGTTTTTGAAAATTGTGGCATTCTTGACTTCCAGAAAGAGAACTTGTGCACTTTCTTTAGCACTTTCTTTAAAACTTTAAATTCGATTTGCCTTATCTAATTATAAAATTTAAATGGTTTCATTTCATTTGGCAACCAGTGCGTTCCAGTGTGCACAATGATTGATATCGACATTTTTCAAATAATCTGAATGTGGCGGGTACACACTGGCAGTGTGTTGTCTTGAGGGGGTGGGAAAATGCGCACGAAGCGCAAAAGCGCTCAAAGGACTTCAGTCTCCTGTTATCCTGTAACTGCTAAACGTGCCCTCTATGGCACATCAACATCGTATGCATTATCTCGAGGGTGTGACCAAGTTGAACGACTAAAAATTTTCATACTTTGCTCAGTCTTCGGAATGTGAAGTTCCTGCAGGACATTTATGTCGACGACGTTCCATGCAGCAATAAAAAGAAGAAAAAAAAAACTAAATATATTTAATAAAAATAAATAAAAAACAAACAATTCAATTAAATCATAAATGATAAATTAATGAAGATGCGAAAAGCTTGTTAAATAAAGTGTAACGTCGTTTCGTTTTGTGGCTGTGACTGGCGAAAATTAAAAGTAAGATGGATTGTGAATATGCGGTGAACGCAACGCCAGAGCTTTGTTTGTTGTGAAAAATTGTGTACCCATTTTGAAAAAGGGAGTGTTTTTGTAATGCTGCATGCAAAATATGTAAACTATGCAAACTATCTACATACATACATACATATATGTATGTGTATGTGCACATATATAGTTTGGAGTGTGTGTATGTGGCTGAAAAAGTGTTGTTATTATTAAAAGCTTAAGTTGAAGCATCGCTTTTGGGAGATGCGTGGGCGTGCGTGTGACTGTGCGTGTCCTATAAAGCTAGCAATATATACATATATGTATATGCATGTACATAAGTACGTATATACATAGTATGTATGTGCACACACACTCGCACACACATGCGCCCGCGCCACTGTGCGTAGTGGGCGTGTGTGTGTGTGTGTGTGTGTGATAGTTGTGGACAACTTTGGTTGCATTTCAATTGGGAACTGTCAAATGTTGCAATGCCCAATTGGGCAAAAGCTCAAAAGCCGCAACTACAACTAACTAAGCGCAAGATGCTGCGCTGACTGCTGCATTTCGCTTGTGGGTGTTGAAGGAAGCGGGGGGGTGGAAGAGGTAATTACGAGTGCGTGGCACGAGCGCAACGAGACAAGAGACCGAGCATAAGGAATAAGGAAACAGCGAAGTTTTAATCAATAGATATATAAACACACACACATACACTCGCGCGCATACGATGGCAGGACCAGGACAAAAGCAACAATAACGGGAGCAGTAACAACAACAACAATGAAAAGTATAACATCGTGAGCGCGCAAGTTGATGAGAGAGCATAGCGAGAGAGAGAGAGAGAGCGAACGAGAGCATGCGAAAAATAAGAGAGGGAGTGGAGTGAATGAGTGCGCGCCTGGCCGTTACCTTTTCTACCGTTACTCGTACTCGTACTTCGTACTCATTGCCGTTGTTTTTTTTTTTTTATTTTGTTGTCTGCAAGCAGAGCAAAAGTTAAGGAAGAGGAAGACAAGTGAACAAAATTGCTATTGCGCTGGGCAGCAGCCACAGCCGCTGCGTCAGCGTCAGCATCAACGTCAGCGGCAGCATCAATAACAGAGCGCTCGTGGAACGCTGAAATACAGTGTGCGGGCGGTCGCCGCAGCTGAGATTTAAGGGTGTTCGTGTTCTCTCTCTCTCTCTCGGTCTCAGTCTCGGTGTCTGTGCCTGTGTATGTGTATGAGTGAAAGAATTGTTGAAAAAAAATGGGAGCAAGAACGCGTTGCACAGACAATTTTTAATTAAAGTGCAGGAACATGGCAGGAACTCAATCTGGGTTGTGAGCGTATGTACGTACGCCCACATGCTTATTAAATAATAAAGAGACCATGCCCCACACAACAAACACAGGCACAAGCACACGCACACGCACAAACACACCCACACACACACACACACACTCATTAATGCAAAGAGACAATCGTACCGGACACTCGTGTGTGTGTGTTTCCTTAAAGAGTGAAAATGTGTACAAGATCTTCATCTCCAGTTATTTCCCACTGATAACTGTAAAACAAAGCAAACGGTGTTTTCAATAAGATTATCCAATTTATTTTGAATTACTTGTAGCGTACGAAATTTTGTAAATTAAATGAAAATTTCATTTAATATTTGTCATTTAGTGTTAACAATTTGTAAATTTAAACTAAGATACATATAGGACTTAAAGTGTGTTTAACGAAAGTGAAATGCTCATACATTCCTAAGAATGCTCTATCAACTTGGAAAGTGATAAGGAGATTCTTTATTCCTTTATCACACTTATCTTAAATATAAGTTTGTTCCATATTCATAAGTATGTGTATATATGTATGCCCCACAATGTAAACCAAAGTTGGAACGTGCCAAAACCACGCCTCAATTTTGTTGAATGAGCCACACATCCCTTGAGAGCCTTGTGAACTAATTGTGTTTCCGTGTCGTTCCCCCCTCCCTCCACCTCATGCTGCCACAGTGTGCGACAATTTGATGTCAAGAGTTTAGAACTCTGCCCCGAGAGCACGACGAACGACTCACGACGACGAGGCACCCGCAGTAGCACCGCTCTCCACTCCGTCACCGTCATCGTCACCCGTCATTGTCACCCGTCATCGTCATCGTCATCACCATTATCCATTCTCCAATCTCCATTCCAAACATTTGATTTGCATCACATACGCGGACCAGGGAGCACTAAGCACACAGTAGACTGCCAGTCCCGAGTCCAGTATGGGCGACTATCATGAGTTTACGGATCAGTATAAGGTGCCAGTGATAGCTAAACTGCTGCACGCATTGCCACACTACAACATCACGTTCCACAAGATCAACAGCACGTTTCGGCCCAATGATGAGATCTATTTGGAGGTAAGTGGAGACTGTGATCTTTACAATTTGTTGGACTGCACATTTGTTATCCAAGACACTTTATTGTGTGAATCCGTGAATAGTTTGTAAGTCCGACTCTTTTACTATGGTAAATAAATTATTAAAAAACACTAGAAAATGTACAAATACTCTATATATCTAAAAGTGTGTAGGGCATGTGCATTCCATATCCTGTTTTTATTTTTTTAATAATTTCAATTGATATACAATTCTCAAAAGCATAATTCATAATTCTCAAAAACATATACAGTCGAACTTCCCTAACTCGAAACACCATTATCCACAAAAAAAGTTCGAGTTAGGGAGACTTCGAGTTAGGGAAGTAGAATTGTATGAAATTTGCCTAGTATTGCCACTCGATTTTGTTCGAGTTAGAGAGACTTCGAGTTAGGGAAGTTCGAGTTAGGGAAGTTCGACTGTATGTATAATTATCATATACAGCTGCGGTCAAAAAAATAGTAGTGCTTGCCATGAACTAACAAAAACTTAAAATTTAAAGACTTTTAATTTATCCAAATTTTTTATTCAATTTTTTAAAGATACCTTATTATATTGTTAATCAATCTGAGAAATCAAAGATAGTGAAAATCTATTATTTTTCGACTTAGCAACAATTTTTATCTTGTAATAGTCTAAAAAATGGGCGGTCAAAATAATAGTAGTGAATGCATTAAAAGTGGGAAAAAAAGGATATTAAGCAGGAAAGGCACTTGATTTGATATTTATTTTTGTAATTTGATAATTTACTATAAATTTTATAAACCATTTTTTGCTTAGAGTTGTTACAATGGGGCGTGGCAAGCATTGCACTCCTGATAGGCGTGCTTGTATTAAAAAATTGATTCCTAAAAGGATAACGTTTAAGAAAGTGGAAAATTTGATTAGATGATTGCCAACCATAATCAGAAACGCCATTAAGTACTCTCCAAAATAAGATAAACGAGGAAGAACTCGATCCATGTCCAAAAGTCTAGTGACAAAAGTAATGAGATATTTAAAACGCGACCCTTTTGTTCCTGCAGCACTTATAAAAAAGAACTTATGTACGAACCAAAAGGTGGAAAACATTCTTTGATGTTTGCGAAATAATAATCTGGCAGAAAGAAGTCCGGAAAAAATTCCGTTATTGAAAAAAAATACCTGCCAAAAGTAATTTCGGTTTTGCTAAGGAACACTTGAATTGGCCCTTGAGAAATAAGGAATCTTCTAATGGTTGGATGTGTCCAAAATTATTTTATTTGGTGGTCGAGGATCTCGATAACATATAAGGTATCCATAAAAATCCGAATATCAACCCAGATTCACCTGCAGGACCGTCAAACATGGTGGTTCGAGAATAATGATCTGGGCGCATTTTTACTTTACGGGGTCGAACCAATGTATGGGATCAAAACCATAATGGATAGGCACGAACATGTGAAAAATCTTCAGGATATTATGCTACCGTATTTTTCAGATGATATGCCGATAATTTGGTGGTTCCAACAGGACGTAGACCCAAAGCATACCAGCAAATCTGCGAAAGAATGGTTCGCATAAAAAAAAGTTAATGTATTGGAGTGGTTCCCACGGTCCCCCGATCTGAGCCCGATTGAAAATTTGTGGTCCAATATCAAGAGGGATATTGCGAAACATCAAACAAAATATAATATTCATCTTTAGTAGATCGCTAGGAGCCCCTGGAGCTTAATACATCCAGAACGATGTCAAAAGCCAGGTGGACTCCATGATCTGTCGTTGTAAGGCGGTAATTCAAAATAAAGTCTTCACAAAAAAGTATAAAATTTGTTAATTATTAAGTGCCTTTCACATATCTAACCTTTTAAATAACATAAAAATTAATTTAGGCTTGATTTCATCATTAAAATATTGTAATATGTTCATCACTACTATTATTTTGACCGGCCATTTTTCAGTCTATTACAAGAAAAAAATTGCTAAGTCAAAAAATAATAAATTTTCACTATCTTTGATTCCTCAGATGGATTTACAATATAATATCGTACCTTAAAAAAAATAAATAAAAAATTTGGATAAATTGAAAGTACTTTAATTTTCAGTTTATGTAATTACATTGCACGCACTACTATTTTTTTGACCGCAACTGTACATATATTCAATTGATATTAAATTCTTTTAATAATTGTCTAATGCTCTGAAACAGCGGTGGGCACGCATTGGCACCGGGAGCTACCGACTGCTCCCAACTTTATTTCTGCCTATTCGGCGCCGTGAAGTCGCACAAAAGACTTGCGAGCAAAATAATAACAACAACAACGCAAACAATACTCTCGTTGTTGCTTCAGATTTTGTTGTAGTGCTCCCGAATCCAAATTTCGTGCCCACCGCTGCTCTGAAATAATTTAAAAGCCCATTCACCCAGTCGGCTTCACACAAGAGTAATAATTGACACAAGACAAAATTACTATCTGGAAATATTAACTTTAGAATGCAAGAATTCAATTTCAATAAAAAAAAGTAAATTTTTTCATTCACAACTGGTTGACATTCAATTAGTTATTATATTTGTATTTTATTTATTATAGCACGACTAAAAGCCTTCGACAAAAAGTAAATGAATTTTGACAATTAAACACAAGTTTAAATTATAAAAAAGTAAATTAAATTAATGTAAACTTTTAGTTATAGACTGTAAAGAAGAAAGTCTATCACAGATACAATTATTAATTTTAGCACTGTTAAATTCTTTTTAAATGAATCAAGGCTTATAAAAGATACATCAATTATATCGATTTAGATGAACATATATTTAGTTAGGCTCTCCAGCTAGTTAAATACCAAATTAAAGATTAAGTTGTATTTTAATTGAAATAACGTCAATGAAAGTTGTTCAGTATATTAATTCTCATCTCTCCCGAACATGGCGTCACCCAAATTTTCGATGCAGAGCCTGGGAATATTGGGATCTGTGCCGGCGGCGCTGTTGATTATCTCGCTGCTGGGACTGCTCTTCTATTTGATGACTCGCTGCTGCGATCGGAAGCCACGGCCGGCGCACTCGATAACCAGCTTGAAGGTGGCCCTCTCCATAGTCACGGTGATGTGCTGTGCGGCGATTGGACTTGGTCTTTATGGCAACGACGATCTGCACAATGGGCTGCTCGAGGTGCTGACCGCGGGTCGAAAGGTCGATAATTTGGTGACTACGATTCGGAATCAGACGCACATATTGGAGAATACACTGACCAATCGCATACGGCCGCAGTTGGTGGAGTTGGCGGACATCTTTGATCAGCCGGTGTCCAATCAGACGGCGCTCTCCAAGCTCTTTGTGTCCCTTAATATTGTGCAGGGTAACGTGACGTTGGCTACAAATGCTGCCAGTGATATCCGGCGACCTTTAATGGGCATCTCGATGACGCACTTCCTTACTGTGAGTATATCTTCATCTTGCTATAAATGTTACTGTCACTGTCACTGTCATGGCTTCCATTTCCATCACGCACAGCGCGGCGATCAATGGGAGCTCATCCGTTGGCCCGGCACGGTGGCAACTCTGGCCCTGCTGCTCGTCCTCTGTGCCGTGCTGCTTGTGGGCGTGGCACGACACTCCAGATGCGCCTTGATACTGTTCAGTGTGTGCGGCTTGTTGGCCGTTACCGGATCCTGGCTGATGTCCGGCCTGTATCTGTCCTCGTCGGTGGCTGTCGGAGATTTGTGCATTAGCCCAGCTGATTTTCTGGTCTCGACGGCACCGCGGGATCTGCCCACCAATGTCCTGCTGCACTATACCCAGTGCGAGCCAGGACACACGAATCCCTTTACGCAACGGCTGCGCGAATCACAGAATTCGCTGAACAATGCTCGCAGCGCCATGGCCACCGTGATGAAGATCTCGCTGGTGCTGTTCAAGAGCTCGGGCCTGCAACCGAAACTGGGTGCGGTGAATGCGGACTTGAATAGCAGCGAACGGTTGCTGACCCAACTGACCGCGTTGGTCGACTGCAAGGCGGTTCATCATAATTTCCTGGCTGCAGCCCGTGGCCTTTGCGAGGGGGGACTGCTTGGCCTGGTCCTAATGCTGATAGCCAGCTTTATAGCCGCCATTCTGCTAACAATAATGGTATGGGTGGATTCACACACTTGGATCTATATACGCAAGCGTAACGACTACGCCCAGGTGGATGAGCCATCGTATATATCGCATCCGGCGCCACAGAACCATCAGCAGATGATGAATGCGGCACGCACGTTGCCGCGCAACCATAACGGGTAGGTGTTAATTGATCCCTAGACTGATCCCATTGCAGCTTTCTTTTTGGGATACCCCGAACCTCCAATTGCAGGCACTTCAGTCCCCCGGTGATCAGTGGCTCCCACACGCTGCAGCATCCCAACAAGCGGCAGCAGCACGAGATGATGGCGCACGCTCACATCCAGCAGAACATGCGGGCAATGGGCACCCACACGCTAGGTCGACTGCCGTCGCACAATCACAGCCCCACCCATATGACTGGTAAGTCCCATTTGCCGTCCATTTTAAATCCAGCCACAACAACAACCACCAGCAACAACAATACACACACACACACACACACAATACCATCACTAGCACTATTAGCATCACTATCACAATCCCACTTTACCCAATTCCCGCCTCGCTTTTTATCATTTATCCCTTTTATCCTTCTCATTCATTTTCTCTTCGTCCTCGGGCTTTACTGCACTGAGTGTGAACTTCATTTATAGCTTCATATATTTAGATTAGATTAGATAGAAACCTACTGGTTTCGATGATGAAAAGAGAATTGCATATGAATTTTATCTCCAAGTTTAACAAAAATGTGATTTCCTGGTACATTTTTCTGTTAATGCCTATTCGTATAAAGTTTTTATATGAAAACAATACAATTAGGATATTCAGAAACTCTGATATTTGTGTTACAGTATGATAAAATGATATATGTATGCACAGTCTGTCAATAAAGTTTGTATGCAGCCTAAATTTGTCAAATTTTTGTATAAGAAATAAGTTTTGATGCAGGTTTCTTAAATTAATCTTATATTTACTTAAATTCCGTTCGAATGATGCAAAAAAATTTTTAGCCCATAATGTACGCATTGAAATTTTTGATTTTTTGTAAAGGTCTACTTTTTTAACTCTATCCCTGGGTCTCAAACAAAAAATGTTTTGATGCAAAAAAGCTCTTCAACCAATTCTAGGTGTAAGTGCAAAAAACAATTTCAAAAATCTCGATAATAGTATTTTTTTTATGATTTTTGGAAAATTGCTAAAAAACCACATATTTTATGAAAAGTAGTAAAAATGGGTTAAAATAGGCATATTTAGCAATTTAAAAAAAAAAATTTTTGCACTCACACTTAGAATTGGTTGAAGAATTTTTTTGCATCAAAACATTTTTTGTTTGAGACCCAGGGAAAGAGTTGAAAAGTAGACCTTTACAAAAAATCAAAAATTTCAATGGGTACCTTATGGGTTAAAAAATTTTCTGCATCATTCGAAAGGAATTTTAGTGAATATAAGATTAATTTAAGAAACCTGCATCAAAACTTATTTCTTATACAAAAATTCGACAAATTTAGGCTGCATACAAACTCCAGTTGTTCATATATCGGCAAAAGAAAATTATCGAGCTAAAGTACTTGAAAATCGAGTTGTCGATTTTCTAATGCATTTTTACATCACTATTGTTTATCAAATCAGCCCTCTGCATTTTTTAATAATAGCTTTAAAAAATAATTTTTTAATCCTACATGAAAACAATTATTATTAACGATTACATTGGAAGGAGTTAATCCTTTTTTAAAACAGTAATTCTTTACGTGTGATGAAACATGATACATGTTAATTTAAATTAGCTTTTTATTAAGTCAACCCACTGATTTTTTGAATATCTCTAAAAAATATCGGTCTTTGTTCCTACAAAACAAACGATATCTGGTTTGAAAGTCTCGAACATTTCGAACATAACATTGCGAAATTTATGTTAATTAACATAACGTATTATGTTAAATTGTTAAAGTGACAATAGTTGTTATGAAAGTGTTCTTAAGTACTCGTAGAATGTTTTAAGATGCTTTGAGATTTGCCAACTTTCTCCTGGAGAATAAGAAGGATAAGTTCTATTAAATTTGTCCCGTTGCTCGACAAAAACTGAATAGGAAATCATTTAAAAAATGTTGTTCTACTTGCAATGCTCATTGATTTCATTTCCTTAACATTGGCCATTGTTGTTATCCACGTAACTAATTGTCTCATCTGTTTCCACATCCGCATCCGCATCCGTATCCGTATCCTCATCCGCCTTGCTAATTGTGTGTACATTTTAGGTCCCAATAACGGTAAATATGCAACCCTAAGCAAACAATGCAAAACTTTGGAAGCCAATGACTTTTACTGAAAATCGTCGCCAGCCGCCGCCGTCGCCGCCGCCGCAGCAGCCGCCGCCGCCGCATCCTCCGTACCGCCGACGACACAGGCCCAGGTGGCCCAGGCCCATGCCCACGCCCATGCCCAGCAGCAGCAGCAGCAGCAGGCACAGCAGCAGCAGCAGCAACAACAATTGGGTCCACAGCCAATCTATTGCCATCATCCGCATCAGCATCCACACGCTCATCCCCATGCACATCCCCATTCCCACTCGGCGGCCGTCGCTGCCGCCGTACAGCATCAGCATGCCATTTACCACCAGCAACAGGCTCAGGCTCAAGCCCAGGCACAGGCACAAGCGCAGGCACAGGCCCAGCAATATGGAACATACACGACGGCAGCGGCGGCACATCATGCCCAGCAGCATCATTTGCCGCCGCCGGGTCAGAGTCAGATTTACCAACAGATACCGGCGCATTTGGCGGGCCAGTTGGCACAGAATGGGAATCCGCATTCGATTTATCAGCCGCTGGTGGCGGTCAGTCAGGGTTCCATTTATGTGTCCAATTTGGCGACGATGCGACGACAGAATAGCCAGGGTGGACCGCAAATACCAGCGCATCATCATCAGCCGTCGTCGTCGGTGCAGACGCAACCGCCGCCAAATCCGCATCAGGCTAATCCGCATCCACATCCGCATCCGCATCCCCACCAGCAGCAGCAGGCGTCGCAGCAACAACAGCAACAACAACAACAACCGCCGCCGCCGTCACAGCAACAACAGCAACTGCATTCGCATCCCCATCAGGTCAAGTCACCACAGCAACAACAGCAGCTACAACAGCAGCAGCAACAGCTGCCGCCAGAGACTGAAGTGGTGCCAATTAGCACCAGCATGGACACGGGCATCTATGACCGCGATAAGCAGATCTACAAGTGCTCCACATTGCGGCAGGGCGGTAAATTTGATCCCAAATACAAGCCATCGATATTGAACTGCCCGCTGCCGGAGATTCCCAAGGATGCGGAGCAACCGAAGGTGGAATCCATTTACCAGCAAAAACAGCAGCATCATCATCAGTCACAAAACTACTCCAAGTAAGTTGATAGCCAAACTGATGCATCATCTCAATCCGTTACTTGCAGAACCTTGCAGCGGCCACCGATGAAGTTGCCGCCCCAAATGAAGGCCATACCGCCTCCACGGATTGGCACGCCCACCTCCCCACCGCCGCCGGCGGCACAGACACAGATCCAGGCCGCCCAGAATCTGAACGATGCGGCGCAGCTGCAATTGCAGCTGCAGTTGCAGAATGGCGATGATGCTGCACTGCCTCCGCCGCCACTGGAGGCACAAACGCATCTGTGCAGCACTGTCGATGCCACGCCCCCCAAGGCGCGCGCCCAAACGGTCAACGGCAAGGCCGCCAATGGCCTAGCAATGCACAACGGCGGCGTCCCAGGCGCCGGATCAGTAACAGGAACAGGAGGAGCTGCAGCAACAGCAGCTGTTGCTGCTGGCGTCATCGACGACGACGATGATCTGCCGCCGCCGCCGCCGGCGATAACCGATGAGAGCAACTATGCGGTAACCGAGCTGTAAGAGCGAAAGACACAGCTGAAGGGAGAGGAGAGAGAACCATTTAAGCATTTTTAAGTGTGTTTCTTGGCTCTTGATTTTTGCATTTCGAATCCTAGAAACTTCCCCAGGCAGTAACAGCAAAAACAACAACAAAAATATCTCGACTTGCGACTTTTGTATATATACATATATAACAAGCAAACACACACATATTTACATAGTATGGAAACGTTCTCTTTGATAATAACCATTTTTATGATCGCAAAATTTTATGGTAACACTTTTTAGCTGAACAGTAAGAAAACCACAACAACAACAACACAGAACGAAAAAGCAGAACTAAGTCAAATAATTATCGGACAACATATTTGTATTATATAGCGTTATATAGATATCTACATACATATAGTATAGTATATATATGCATATATACAGTGGGTCAAGTAACTGTTTTAGCAAACAAAATTAATAATTAATTTTATAATAGTTGCTTATGGTTCTTCGAACAAATTCAAAAAAAAAAATGATTAAATTAATGATTTTTTAAATAAAACCTTTGAGCAAACAATTACTTGACAGACTGTATGTATGTGTGTATTATTGGGAGTGCATGTAGGCCGAAACTACTTCCAGATACAATTTCGAGCTATCATATTTGGCCCAGACTTTCCCTTTGCCCACCCAAAACAGCAACGCATTTAAAAATATACTTCCTATATACACATATATATGTATGTACATATTTACAGTAGGTACAGTAATTGTTTGGACAGAGAAAAAATGCACAGATCTTATTTTACACAACAAATTGAATATTCTGTTTTAAACACCATTTTCAAGTATCCGACTATAAGATATTCGTTACTTTGATTAATTTGATCTTTGAATTTTAAGCTCCAACGATTAAAAAGTTACTGCATACATTAAGGCGCTCAAGGTGTCCTACTGTTATCAAGAGTGTCTAAATGAGTGTTCAATCTGTGTCGGAGTTTTTTCTCGCTTAAATAAACTTGAATGTGTGAATGTCTTAACCCTGTAACAACAATTACTTGAGATACTGTACATATACATACATAGAGGCATAGATAAGCTAATGGAAGTCGATAAAGGGGACAACGAGGGTAGTATGATCACTTTTTAGACATTTGTCGAGTCAATTTTTTTCTGAATAAAAAAAAAATAAACGCACGGCAATTGAGAGAGAGAGGAAGAGGGAAAGAAAGAGAGAGAGAGAGAGAGAGCAAGTGGACAGCAAGTGTGCATCTCAATAGAGATGTAGGACTTGTTGGTATTTTGGGTTGTGCGCCAGGTGATAAATACATGCATACATATGTATATGTATTACGTGTATGTATATGTATATGTATATGTATGTATGTAGTATGTATGCTCGCCTGGCACCGTCACCGGTTAGAGTTCAGTTCTGACCTTGCGATTTTATTGTATTTAATCGTAAACGTAAGCTTAACAAGAAATGCATTTATTACAAATTAAATTAAAACGAAGAACTAAATTAATCTAAAATACAAGTACTTAGCACAATCGAGTGCATATACACATATACATGAAATATACATACATATATATACAACAAAATATATATATATATATATAAATATGTAGCTATACACCTAACTGTATATTTTAAATAGCAGTAGCTAAACCGAAAAAATATATATATAGCATATATAAACGTAGCATACACAAAACGAACTCCCCAAAGTAAAGAAATGAAACCCCAATCCCCTCATCCCAATCAATCGGAGAGCGCAGAGAGTGTGTAAACAAAATAGCAATATTAAAGAAATAAAAGTACTGCCCCCGCAATCGGCTGAGCCGAAGCGAACCCCAAAAAAACCGAGAAAGACCGAGAAGAAAACAAAATGAAACTACAAAGATATAGTATATAATAAAAAAATATATATATATATACTGGATATATACTGAATGCATGTATGGCCTGCGGATAAATGATAGCTACATGAGACAGAGAGAGATAATGGTCGAACAATGAAACACAAAAAAAGAACAATTATCGATTTAGCAATTATTTTATTTTAGCTAGCGGAGTTGTTAGTGGAATTTTAAAAGACCAGTGTGACCAGAGGCCAATCACACACTCACCTACACACACACATACACACACACACACACACACACGCAGACAGATTATAACAGTAAAGCTAAAGATTCAATAGTAGACCTACTACTGTACACTATATAGAGCACATCGGAATGATCAATTGTATATCTATATACACATACATATACAAAATTGATAACGAATTCGAAAACCGATACAATTTTGAACAATTTACTCGATAAAAAAAACACAACACTAAAAAAGAAAAACATACATTTTTAAGTCATAATACATATGTATAGAAACTGTAAAGTAACTTCAATGACAAACGACCTAATCAAGTTTTTTTATTCGCTTATATACAATTAAACCAAATTCATAATGTTATAAATTATTGATAGATAAGTGAAGAAAGTAAAAATAAGGGCAGCATAGAGCATCAATTCCCTTTCTTTTTTTTTCTGGTACAAGCAAATAGCCAAAGATTCTAAGCGATCTCCAACTAGGCCTTAAAAGCGTATGAGTTGAACTACTTACAGCATTGAGGTTAGGTATGGTATGGAATGGAACAGAACAGAACAGAACGTAACAGAATGGAATGGAAACACAACATTAAATGGAACGAAGCTAGTATATACATATACATATATATACAAACACACATAAATACATACATATACATATACTATAACACATTAGCTCGTAAATATATTTCTGTGTTAAATGTTGTCATCGTACGCGTTGTAGTTATTAAAGGGAAAAAATTAAAAACCAAAAACCAAAAAACCAACAACAACAATAAGTAAGAAATTAAATGAAAATCGAACGAAACTTTTAGGAGCTGAATAAAGGGCGAGACATGGTAAGATCAAGTTGTACAACATATACTCATAGTGTATATGCATTAATACTTAGTTAAAGACAATGTAAAGAAAGTAACAGCCGAGGAAAAGCTTAGATAAAAACAAAAACAAAACACAAATAAAATAAACATACTTAACAAAAAATGATAAATGAAATACTAGTTCGAAATTCTTGTAAGAAACAAGATAACGTACTAAAGTATTCGGCTATTCGCTTTGCCAAGTTGCGTGTTGTAAGGATCGAAGGATGGAAAGATAGTATGAAGAGTTCGGTTTGGGTTCTCTAGCGACTGTATGATTGTATGTATCGTTAATAGTTTATGCGCAACAAAGTAGAAACTACAACAAAAATGACAAAAAAAAAAACTAAAACGCGACCCAAAAACCCAACAAATTTCATTCAAGCAAAAAGCGGCAAACGTAAAATCGCTAAAGAAAAAAAACAAATAAAACGACAAATATTAATAAAAATAACATAAAATTATAAAAATCAATTGCACTGAGTGTTTTCATTACTTTTAGAGATGGGCCTGGGAATATATTTATTAATACAAAGATCTCATTTTATTACTTTATAATTGATTAATATGGTTTCAAAGTATAAGAGAGATTTTAAAAACTAAGTGGACTAAAAATTAGCCTCCTTAACCAGGAAAATCATATTTAGGCAGACATAAAAAATTTCAGCTCGATGCAGTATTTTTTTTGTTTTTTTTGAGAGCCGATTTTTGTTGGCGTGTTTGGCATCATGTTGAGTATGGAAAAAAAGACTTTCGTTTTTTCATGAAACATTATTTTTTGAGAAACAACACGGCGATGATGTCAAATAAATAGTTGTACAAATTGTATAGGGCTAGTGCTCTTTTAGATTACACCATAAAATATTGATTTTGAGAGTTTCGTGGTGACCAAAACTCCACTTGAGTTGAAGTCTTTAGCGGCAGCCCCTCCGATGGGCTTTCACAGGAAAATGTCAAAAAAATACATGAAATGGTGTTGGTCGACCGGAAAGTGAAGGTGTACCAGTTAGCAGATGCCACAATGGTAAATTTTGTGTGTACATGCTATTTTTTTTGGCAACAATTTTCATATGAAATATTTCGCTCGATTTGGCTTCCTCAGACTATTATCTGTTTTCAAACCTGATAAGATGGCTCATCAATAAAAAAAAACAGCTCGCGAGAGAAGATCATCGACACCGCGATGGAGGAATTTTGGTATTTTTTAGACCTTTCGAAAATCGGCTCTCAAAAGCAAGCAAATGACTGCATCGAGCTGAAATTTTCTTTGTCTGCCTAAATATGATTGGACTAGAAGGTACCATAAACTTTTTGCGATTACAGCGCATTTTGCTGGCCAAGAAGTTACTTTTCACTCCACCTAGTATGTATGACTAATTTTACCCCTTTTTCCTACTATTCACACAAAAAGTGGCTTTTTAGCATCTTTCAAAAAATCATAAAAAATACTAGAGAAGAGATTAGTCACTCTTAGAATTGTTTCACGAATTATTTTGCATCAAAATATTTTTTTTTTTAAAATTGAGGAAAAAAGTTGTAAATGTAGACGATCACAAATTTTGAATTTTTTAAGTGGTACTTAATGGGTTAAGGAAATTTTTGCATCATAAAAACGGAATTTAAACGATCTTTCGAAGTATATATTTTTTACTATGAAAAAAAGGTTGTACGCATAGTTTTTCTGGCTAGTGTATGTGCATTTTAAATCAAACTTGTCGCCAGCTTTGGATACTTTTTCTTAACTAGAAAAATATGATGCATATTTTATATTGTCATCTTTAAATATTGGATGGGTAAAAAAATCAGACAAGATACACAAGCAGAGACTGATGGAGTGGACACTCCCAAGCGGAGTTTGTAAATGCCGAGCGTTTTGCACGCTTGAGATCCGCTAATGATATCGCAAACCAGTCTTTAACGAACTATCCCGTTCGAGCGACAAATTATTAGTTTGCAGACCGTTCCCAGATTCGATACCGAAAGTCTTGCACGTTTGACATCCGCATTGCTCTCGTTTGGGGAACAGTCACTGAGTCAAGAAATACAATTGATTGCTTGCGGAGCACAAAATTATGTATTGAAAATGAGCAGGACGGCAATATGCGAGTGTGTCTCTTTCGCTCTTAATGACAATAGTGTTATCTAAAACTAAGATATTAAATACAATTATTAAATATTTTTTTTATCATTGTGCACATTTTCAGCAGCATATTTTATTTCAACTTGTCGTATAATAAATATATTTATAAATTTATATTAATTTTTTATTTTTATTTTATATATATACATAATTGTATATATGTTTGCATTTATGTATGTGTTATTTTTTTTGTGGTTGTGTTTGTTTTGTATAAGTATATTAATTAATTGTTTTGCCTTTCATTTTACTTAGCGTCTAAACAAAATTAGATCAGAATGGTGCAAATTATTGCTAGAGACAATTGCGTTTCTCAATGATTCAGTTATTGGTACTTGCATAATAATAGTACAAAATAATAATAATAATAATAATAGTGATAAAAGACGGGACATTGGAATATGTTCTTTGTTTTCTTAATATATAATGAAATTAAAATGCTTAGAGAACAACAACATCAACAACAATGCAGCACAAAAACAATAATAATTATTAAAAAAAAAAATAGGAGGCATTTAAAAGTATACAAAAAGATAATACAATAGATTGATTAAGAATATATAAAAGCAAACGTGCAATATTACGCCAGTACATTCGATTGTCAATCCTTTGAAGGACTTAAATCGCTGATCCTGCTTTCATCTAAGATTTTTCTTTGGAATTACAGAATTGCATTTGGAGTTTTTTTTTGTATCATATTGTTGTTTAGTTTCTTGGTTATTTAATCATACATAAGTTTTTATCGCTTTGTTTTGGTTGGGTAAAGACAAGGGTTCAGAAGGGGAGGCGTGTGGTTTTCTTTTCTTTTTTTTTCTAAGCAGCCTGTCGTTGTCCTTTATAAGCAATCGTCTTGTGCGACGTTTAGTTATTGTTTATTGCACTATTGACCGCCACCAGTTCCGGCACCGAGGAGGATCCAGCGCTGCTCTGGCTAACGGTGCGCGCATGATCCACATGGTTGCCCATCGCAGCGGCTGTTGCTGTCGTTGTTGTTGTTGCCGCAGCCGCAGCCGCAGCCGCAGCCGCAGCGGCTGCAGTTGCCATTGTTGCCATCGTTGATGGTGCTTCCGACGGAGCTGTTGCTGATGATGCTTCAGTTGCTTCGCCAGTCACAGGCTCCACTGTGGGAAAGACAGGCGGAGATGTGTTCGATACCACAGGTGTCTGTATCATAGGCGTTGGCGGCGAACGATTTGCCGGCAACTGATGAGCTGTTTCTCCCGACATTTGCATGTGATATCTAAAGTAAGAGATGCATCTAATCAGTGAGCTCGAAAGGAAGAGAGAGAGAGTAATATGAGTTTACTTGTAAATGTTCTCGGTACTCTCGACAACGCCTTGGGTTAAATTGAGACTGCGTCCCTTGATCCCCGACTCCTTGGCGGGCGGTGACCACCAGTTAAAGACGCGACCCACAACTGGCACATGTCGCAATATGCCCTCCTGCCAGAGCTTCTCCTCCGACTCGCGCTGCAAGTCCGCCGTGGCCGCCTCGATACCCTGCAAATAACAATTCACAAAGACAGTTAGCAAGAGTCACAAAATGATGCAAGTTAGCTTAATGTTGCCAATTTGCAAGACATAACATTTTAAGATTAGGCTTTATACCAGAGACCGTATGCATTATAAATTATATTTTAAAAATTACATAGTTTTTATTATTATTTAAAGATTTTTAAGGATTTTCTTCAATGATAATGAATAATTCTGAGCGAAAAAATAAAACTCACAAATAATCATTATTTTTGTTAATTATTTTTTTGCTCAAATTACTTTTAAAAAAAATTTCGTAATCATTTTAAATAATTTTTTTTATGTTTGATGGGTCCCCTTTAAAGGGATATGCAAAAATATTGGGGGAAAATGCTATACAAAAGCCACGAATTAAAAGTGAGTTTTATTTTGAGCGAAAAAATAAAAATCATGAATAATGATAATGTTTTAATTTTATTTTTCCGCTCAAATTTATTATTATCATTATTTTATTGAATATGTATTCTAGTCATTGATTTTTTGATGTAGGATAATTTCAATAATCATTATTTGCGGTCCCTGCTTTATACAATGTGCTCTCACCTTCTTCACAATCTCGGACATGGTGTCCAGAACGCGTGAGTTCTCCTGCACGCTTTTGCCGACCGTGACAACCAAGTCGAGCAGCTCCTCCACCTCCGTCTCGTGGGTGACCATTCCGAAGCGCACACAGATTAAACCATCGGTGCCCTCGCCCAGCGAGAAGGCATTGTCCGTTGACTTAAGAGCCTCGACCAGATCAATGTTGAGCTTGTTCAGCTCGGTTTTGGCCTGATCCGTTAGCAGTGACTCCCAGCCTTCGGGCACAAATCGAACACCGCCCATGCCCGCCCATTCTGGCAGTGGCACCAGCCTAAGCACCTCGCTGCGATCCACCAAATGCATAAAGCGCGCTTTGTGCTTGATTGTCGCACGTAGAATATCCACATGCGCCTCCAAGCTCTGCGCAAAGCTCTCCAGATTCTCCGAGCTGGGCGGCTGCTCACCCAATCCGAGCTCCAAGGGACAATAGCGAATGCAACTGCCATGCGTTGGATGCTCAATCACCTCAAAGTCAAACTAAAAATTATAAAAGCAGCAAATATAAATTTGAAATGAATAAGAAAAAGAAGTGTGTATTTGGAATTTAAAATTGGGTCACTCACATTAGGACAGTCCCGCTGTAGAATCTGTCCGAGCCAAGAATTGAGGCGATCAAAGTACGAGGCATTGTTAACTTTCTCCAATGGCTTGAGGCCAGTTTCTGCAGCTGGCTCTCCGGCTCCTGAATTTATTGGAACGGTTGTGCTGCCATCGAATTGATAAACCACCACGGGAGCCGCTGCATCGAACAAGGCATTCACATCAAAGGCGCTGTTTATAATATCTGAAAGGGCGGCGCCCGTTTGAGCTCCCGGCGTATGACTCTACATGTTCAAAAAAGAATCAGAAATAAGACTCTGATTAGATCGAGTAACCAAAAATTGTTTAGGAAATAACAATATTGAGAATCGAATTATGCTTAGTAATTATGGATGGTTCAGGAAACAATCGAAATCAAGCTGATATTATGTAAAATATTCAAAAAATACTTTTGTAAAAACTACAAAAAAAATTAGCTAAACAAATTTGTAAAACGAATAATAAAGAAGGAAAAACTGTAAGCCGCAACTAAGGAATTTAAAAAGAAAAACATTTAGAACACAAAAGTTACAATAAAATCTAGATGGTTAAATTTAGAAAATAGAGCGATTTTAAAAAAAAAAATATAAGACACGGTAGACCCCAAAAAAATAAATATATATATTGCCAAACCGGAAAATAAGCTTAGTCGATAGTCATATTCGTCTTTTTCTATTCAATCTCTTCGCTCAGCTCTGAAGCTATGTAAAATTTTTGTATAATAAAAAAGATTTGATGCAGATTTCTTAATTTAGTCTTCTATTCATTTAAATTCCGTTCGAATGATACCAAAATCTCTTTAACCCATTAAGTACCCATGGAAAATTTGGAATTTTCGTAAGTCTTTTTTTCAACTTTTTTCCTCGGTCTCAAACAAAAAATATTTTGATGCAAAAATTTTTTCAAACAATTCTAAGAGTGACTGCAAAAAAAAAGTTCAAAAATCTCTTCGCTAGTATTTGTTTTGGAATTTTGAATAGGATAATCTCGAAAAATTGGGTATGAAAAAAAAGGAAAAAGGGGTTCAAATAGTAATTTTAAGCAATTTCCAAATTTCGAAAACGCTGCCTTGAAAACAGTTTGAAGTGCGATTTTTGTGTGTAGTGGGCCAAAGTCCATGAGAAAGATTTAATCTACAAAGTAATTGTAAACTAGAGTTATCACCACTTGATAATCAAGGATCTGACCAATTTAAGCTCAAATCGGATTCCTGTGTTATGATATACAGGGCTCTGTAAGTCTATCAAATCTTCGGCGTGTCAAAGAAAGACTTTCTATCTTTTTCTAATCACATTCTGTCCTTATTTAGATTGTTTCGAAATACAAAATTTCCGAGTTTAAAGATCCTAATTATATTTGGGTCTTTGTTGTATCATGGGGAAGCGGAAGAAGGATTCAGAGGAATGTCAAGATAGATGCAAATGGGAATAAGTTACATTACCAGCACCCGAATCCCCTCGCATTTGGAGGCGATCTCGAAGAGAATACTGCATGTCTGGAATGCAACGTGCAGACGCTCGGCAATTGATTTTTTGCCAAGTGCCTGGAGGCTGGTCCACAGCGAGAGGGCGTTCAGTCGCCTGGAGAGGATTGGATCCGATTCGAAGGCACTCAGTGCGCTATTTTGAAGCGGTCGATGGAGCAGAACAATGGGCAGACTGGGCACGCCCAGCCAGCTACCCAAATTGAGGGCCATCGAGTGGAGGACGTCGTGCACGTTGCCCGGATTCTGGGCGCAGACGAGGGCGGCCAAACCATGACCGCTGGCATGAAGCCACATATTGTGCGCCTTGCAGACATCACGCAAACGTTGCAGATTGTCCACGTAGCCGCAGAGGGAGGCGCCAATGTCGGCGACAACCAGCAGGGGGGTGCGACTGGCGGCCAGATCGAGTTGCACCTGTTTCTGGAGCTGCGTTAGATCCATGGTGCCGTACTTGCTGTCCTCCGGAACGACCTTGATGGCATCCAGTGAGATGCCCAGCTGACGGCAAGCGTACTGCAATCGCACCGGCGTCGTGTTCTCCGAGATGTAGAAACAAGGCTGAGCGAGGGCCGGAATGCCGCCCTCCAGATAGCCGGGACAGCGGGCGACAATTGCCAGGCGAACGGTGCGCAGGACGGCATCGGCATTATCCGCATGGAAACTGCTCGCGGCGTTGGGGAAATGAAAGAGCGTGCCCAGCCAGCGCGTGGCGTCGCCCGAGATGCTGTTCGTCACACGCAACAGATGCTGTCGGTCCAGGTGCGACAGGTAGGCGACAATGCTGTGCGAGATGAGCGCCAAATGGGAGACATCATCGAGTGCGGGCAGTGGGAACTCGGGATCATCATCGCTGTCCGAGTAGGCCACCAACTGCTCCAGCGATTTCAAGATATCCGACGGCACACGATGCTCCTGGCGCAGCTGCGTCGACAGCAGCACAACATCCGCAGCGGCTGCTCGTTCCCGATCCCGGTCCTGACCCGATCCCAGCTGCTGATTCTCTCCATCAATGCTGCTGTCGCCGGTTTCAGTGTTCACTTTGCTTGGCGATCCCGGCACGGCTTTGACATTCTCCAGACGCTGCAGCACCTGGGAGGAGCGCAGCTCCAGTTCCGCCAAGCCGGAGCGTATCTAAGGTTCGTAAACAAACAAGAGCATGCATGATTAATGATAACAACAACTACAATAAAAAAACAACAAAAAACAATTGCCCGCTTATTTGCAAGTGTATGTGTATGCATGCATGCATACATGTGTGTGTGCGTGTAAAAGCAACAACAACAACACGTTGACGTGTCTTCGTCGTCGTCATCAAATGCCAACAACTTACGCTGGATGCGGCAATTTCAGCCACGGCTGGTGTCGTTGCTGTTGTTGCTGCTATCGTTGCTGCTGCTGCTGCTACTGTTGTTGTTGTTGCTGTATTTGTATTTATTGTTGTTGACGGCGAATGCTGGGCCGAGGCAGAGCTTAGCTCGTCATCAACTCCAGCCGCAGACATATCTTAGCTTTTGTTAGCTTTTGCAAAATTGTCGCTGTCTTTTCTGCTAGTTTCTAGTTTTTAGTTTCTTGCTTGTTTTTCTGTTATTCTAGCTGATGTGGAGTTTAGTTCCTACTATTGAACAGAGTTGTGTCGTTTCGTTCTGAAAAAGTTCAAATGAACGGTTCATTGAGATCCAGATCGATAGAACTTATTCCGTTCATAATGAACTAAATCGTTAATTTCGCAGTTGATCAATTTAAAATTTCTGAGAGATATACAATTAGAATACATATTAGTGGGATTCCGGTAAACGTTTTTGATTTGCTTTTGATTATTTTTAACCAAATATAAATCAGTTGACGGAACGACCCTTTTTGCACACTGATTATTTTTTGATTTCGTGAACAGCTGACAGCCTGGGCGAACAGCTAATTGACAACTAAAAAGTATACAAAAATGGGCATAATTGCACAAAATGCCGAAGGAAAGTCATCGAATATGTTTTTATTAAATATTTGTAGATTTACAATGTAAACAAACACCAACTGTCACACAGCTGTTCGAAACCAAATCAAAATGAAAACGAAATCAGTCTCAGAGCTGATTTCACGAAATCAATTAGTAAGACCACATTTCCCTGATTTGCTCTGGACACACTGAAAATTTTGTATGGAGCAGCTGTGAACAGCTGACTGCGAAATCAAAATCAAATCAAAAGCAAATCAAAAACGTTTACCGGAATCCCACTATTGTAATTTCTTCTTTATTTAAAAACTTTCTCGTAAAGTTTATTAACTATAATAACAATACATGAAATTAAATTTTTCAAAAATGTTTTCATCTTTCAGCCTTTTTAACATTGTATATCTAAAATACATAATATATCACTGCGGACGGCAGTCCGCGCTAGTGACGAAAGCAGCACAAAGGGTGCGAAAGGCGTATATACACAGGAAGAATGGAAAATTTGCTATAAATGTCCGATTGGGTCGAGTTGTATACCGATCAAAAGGTATTAATTTAACTTACAAATGTGCGTACTAAGACTTTTGGAAACTCACCTGGTTCGTGACATAAACAGGTATTAGTGGGAGGAGAAAAATTTAAATTATTGGAACAAATGGGACCGTTGCACAGTGTAAGATTTTGCCAATCTAGGGGGACTTAATTCAATAGCAGTCGTAGTTTTAAAGCTATCGACTTGAAATTTGGAGTGAATATTCAAATACCCCCAAAGAAATTTTTGGACTAAAAGTTAAAGTAGGCGTGGCACTTTAAAGGGCGTAAAGTTCGGAAAAATCATAAATTTTTCATATTTTTAGCACACAAACCGCAATAAAAAAAAACAAATTTTTTTATCAAAGAAGTATTAGGTTAGTATTTTTTGTTTTAATTTTAGCCAATAAAAAAATATTTTTTTAAAATTAAAAATTAAAAAAAAATTTTTTTTTTTTGAAATTGATTACTTTTCTTATATGCTCATGCTTTTGCTTGTAACTTCAAAACTATTGGCCAAATAAATTAAAAAATGATTTTATTTTAAAGATAATATATTTATTTAGAGAAAAAATAAATTTTCATATTTTTTACAATTTTTTAAATTAAATAATAAACAACATAAAGTTGTTAAAAGGGCTGGGCGAAATTATTTTTTGCAAATTTTTTCAAAATTTGATATTAAATCTTAACTTTCTTCACTAGATTGACTCTAAGATAAAAAATTTAAGGTTTGAGATTCAAGGCGGGACATCCATCTTATAATCAACACCTTTTATTGTGCCCTGAAGCCAACTTGCATAATTGGTCATAAATCTGGATATATCTCTCCTAGATTCACTCTACCTAGACTCAAATTCATGGCACATGTTTGATAAGTGCATTTTTAACTTATTATTATCAATATCATTGCAAAAAATCATCGCTGCGTGCTCTAAGAGTGAGTTAAGCCTAACGGCTCTTACTGTACTTGACCAAACCTCGAAAAATTCTGCGCGTGTTATTTTACTCATTGCTAAATTAAAGTGCTCAGGGCAAAATATGGGCAAAATGTTATTCCTGATCCTGATTCAGAATGATTGTCTTCAAAAGATTTATGTTCTGGATGATTAGAATACGATAGAGTACAGTTATTTTTTTTCCATCAAAAATAAAATATTGTAAAAAATTTACTTACTTTTTGGCCCTTATTTCCAACAAATAATAAAAATTTTCTTGTCCACTTATAAAGTACCTTTTTCTCGCTAAAAATCAATAATGATCCAAAAACTATAGGAAAAATAAATTTGACTGCTCACAGTGACCACACGATCCAATTGAAAAGACTAAACTTTGTCAACTGTAGCTCGTTATCCGATGCAGTTTTGCATGCATTTTAAATTCACCGGTTTAAGAACCGTTACTTTCTGAACAAAAATTTTTTGTTTTGTTTTTTGCTTGTTTTAGTAACATTTGAACATTTCTAAATTGGCTTCTTAAAGCTCATTGACCTTAAAAAACATTTTTTTTTTCAATTAAGTCCCCCTAGATTGGCAAAATCTTACACTGTGCGTTGGAGCCTTTTTGATTTTTATTTTAATTTTTTACTATTCTTATCAAAAATACGCGTCGAATGACGCCAATCTCGCATTTTCTTAAACCAAGTATGAAATACTTGATTTTTTCAATCCCGAATTCAGTCCTGAAATTCTTAAGTTCAGGCTAAAAAAATACAATGTTTTTTGTTATATTTAAACTTTTTTTTTAAATTTTTTTTTACAATCTGTGTATGTACGTATACAGTGGCCGTCAAAAGTGATTCAATGTTTACAACACTGACTATCTTTATTCATAAAAAGAAAACTGTACAAGTAAATCCAAATTTTTTTTATTTCTTATTTTTATTATTTCATTCTTAGATTTTAAGAGGAAACGAAAATATTCCACATAAGCTCACTTTTTCAACTTTTACTTTAGATTTTTTGAAAAAAAAAGTTTTGATGCAAAAAGTTTCTCTAATCAATTCTATTAATAATTGCGAAAAAAAATTTTCAAAAATCTCTTCGATAGTATTTTTTAAAATTTTTCAAAAATGGCAAAAAAGCCATTTTTTTTATAAAAATGGGAAAAAAGTGCCTATTTGGCCATTTTCAAAAAATACATGAAAAATGATTTTTGAAAATTTTTTTTCGCAATCCTTAATAGAATTGATTAGAGAAACTTTTTGCATCAAAACTTTTTTTTCAAAAAATCTAGAGTAAAAGTTGAAAAAGTGAGCTTATGTGGAATATTTTCGTTTCCTCTTAAAATCTAAGAATTCGTCTTATTTATTTATGTTGCCTTATTCCTATTTGTTAAGAATGAAATAATAAAAATAAGAAATAAAAAAAACTTGGATTTACTTGTACAGTTTTTTTTTATGAATAAAGAAAGTCAGTGTTGTAAACATTGAATCACTTTTGACGGCCACTGTATATACAGCTCTGGTGAAATACATAGCACTATGAGAAGGAAATGGAACCCTTAACTCAAAGTAACGAAAAGTAATAATTATTTTGTTTTTTACAATATACAGACGAACTTCCCTAACTCGAATCAATATTACCAAATAAAAATTCGAATCACAAAAGTTATATTACGGATATTCAAATATCGTAAGTACTGCGGAATTGGCTAAGTAACAAAAATTACATCAAAATTAAAGACAAAAAAAAAAAATTAGGAAAATTTAATCAATTAAAAAAGTAGGCAGCGTGTGAATCTATAATACATATGCATTAAGGTGTCCCTTATTTGGTCAAAGTCAATATTTTTAAATGCATACGGGCTAGTTCTGTTCATTAGGTCCTAAAGCACTCAGAAATAAATTTTCACCTCAATCGGAGTTTGATAACCCGTGCCGACTTGGATCGGAAAATTTCAAAATTATATGGGACAAAAAAAAATTTTTTTTATTTTTTTAATTTTTTATTTTTTTATTTTGTTCATTAGGTCCTAAAGAACTCAAAATCAAGTTTTCACCTTGATCGGAGTACGATAACCCATTCAAATTTGCTTTGAAACATGAAAAATCATCGAAAAATGTATAATCAGTGTAAAAACACTGTTTTTGATGTTTCAATGCAAGTTTGAATGGGTTATCGTACTCCGATCAAGGTGAAAACTTGATTTTGAGTTCTTTAGGACCTAATGAACAAAATAAAAAAATAAAAAATTAAAAAAATAAAAAAATTTTTTTTGTCCCATATAATTTTGAAATTTTCCGATCCAAGTCGGCACGGGTTATCATACTCCGATTGAGGTGAAAATTTATTTCTGAGTGCTTTAGGACCTAATGAACAGAACTAGCCCGTATGCGTTTAAAAATATTGACTTTGACCAAATAAGGGACACCCTAATATGCATATATTAGAAAGTAAATGAAATGGACTAAATCAATTTTTTTTTGTTAATAAATAAATTCCTTCACACTTTATCATTATTTTGGAAATGAATCATGAACTCCAGCGCACTATGGGGTATATTACCGAAAATGTGTTATTTATTAAATTTATTTAATAACAAATTTATTAAAAAAAAAAAAATTGACACGCCCACTTTTCCAAAAAATTTCAAAGGGTATGTATAGCACAAGGAAAAAAGCCGTAGCTAAATATCTCGCTTAGTTTAGGAGTTATTAATTAATGCCTCAATAAGAGATCGAATTCTCCATACAAAAAGCAAGCAAATTATCACTGAAAAATTGTGTTGTGCTAAAAAATTTAATTGCGAAAAAAGCGGTCAAATCTAAAGCTTGAGATAAACTATTCTGAATAGAGAAATAATGACTCTACAACATGGACAAGGACTCAAAACTAACAATTTTTAACAATTTTGTTAAAGTCTTTGCAAAGTTCAACTTTACTATCCGAAATTCGACGTTGACAGTACTTGCTAAATATACACATTGTAAAAGAGACACGTACAAAAACAACAATATACAAACATTTACACGTAACACAAACCTAAACAGTTGACATCCATTTCAAATTTGAATTTATAAAATGATTCTTTATCCTGTGTTTCAATTTGAAAGTGCAATTTAATTTTGCCGTTAATAAAAGCATGCGGTTATCTATTGAAAAAGCTGACTTTAACTGCTGGTATCTTAGCATTGGACTGTTATGTTAACATTTTTGGTATGTAACATAACAGTTTTAAGTGATTACTAAATGTTAGCATTAAAAAATCATACATTTGCATACATTTGAAAAATGAATAATTGATGTTTTTTCGGTAAAATACCCCATAGTGCAGCGGTGCAAAATTTGGTGCATACTTTTAGGTGCTTGCGTTGCTTTAAATCGTATGGGGGTCTTTTAGTTTAGATGTCCGAATTTTACCTGTTTATTTTTAAAATCTTGGAAAAAACGCAAAAAGATTTTGTAATTCTTTATTTTGTATTTGGTTAAAAAATGACTTAATCGTGTGAACCTCTAGAAAAAAAATTAATTTTTCTTGTAGAAATGGCGGCCATTTGAAAATGATTTGCACCGAAATCCATTATTCAAGCCAAATCACCGTTGAGTAGCATACCGGTATTTCAAATTGAATCAAACATAGAGCCGCTAGAACATAACTGAAACCGTAACTGAAGTGGATATTTGTTTCGGCTTCATAACCTGCCTAAAAGTCTTGAAATTACATGTAGTTAATTTGTGATTTTTGAACAGGAATCAGCTTGGCTTTCTATTAGACAATGGACTCTCTCATTAATATACACATGAATTTAAAGAATGTAATTAGGATTTCTTCTTGCTTGACTTTGCCACAAAAACCGCTTGGTAAGGGGGCCGTTGGCTCCATTTGATGTTTTGTTGCCTTCAAATCCCGTTGACTAGTTTGTGAAGTCTGATATCCGATTTGTTTGCAATACATTTGCTTAAGCGTATGTGCATGCGAATGCGTACAGAAATGCGTATTGCTCTTTGCAACTCTTAAACATTGCGATTTGCGCGATAACCATTCCGTTCCCAGCCCAACTCCAACTCCAATCAAAACAGAAATTCCCCGCTCTGCGAGCCAATGTCGTCGGCTGTGCGCTGTCACTGTTGTTACATGCCGAATTTGTCATGAAATGTTTTGGTAATCAATTTATGTGTTCCGTCCCGCCTTCCGTTGCTCTATCGCCGTCTTCATCTCTAACTGGGGCTCTGTCATAGCTGCGCTTGGCACCATTAGTTCTGTGGTCTAACCACAGCCATCGACTAGCAGCTGTCTTCTTCCGGTCGCTGCCACAACAAGTTAACTGGCGAAATTCACCTGCAAAGTTCTCAGCGCCTCGCTGACTGATATCGCGTACCGTTTTCCCATTTCCATCTGCATTCGCCTGGCGCACCCATGAGCTCTGTCGGTCTACTTCAGCTTCAGCTTCAGCTTTGGCTTCAGCCTGTCGTACGTGAAAATGAAGCATTTTCCATTTGATGATAACAAAACATGTTTGGCATATTGATGAATGCCTCCAGAGAATTGTTGTCCTGCTCCGTGCGTTGTCTGTGCGCGCGCAGACAATATGAGTGTGTGTGTGTGTGCGCTGTGTGTGTGTGTGTGTGTGTGTGTGTGCGCTGTGTGTGCCACTCCACCAATTGCTCAGCAGTAAACCTGCTTGCCACGCGTTTCATCACATCCACATCTTACGGCAAGGATTGGAATTAGGTGGCGACGGGCGCGAGAGCGGTGCTCGATTTTAATGATGTGACTGACGGGCGAGAGAGCTTACCAGAAATTTACCCCTGCTCTCTCTCTCTCTCTCTTTGTCTTTTTGTTTTGATATTTTTTCATATTTCGTCACCCCATCCCCATTCAAAGTTGCTCATCCATCCCATCCCATCCCATTCACCGTCCTCCTTCTTATTTGTCTGTTTATTTATGCGTGTGCCGAAGTTTGTTTGCTTTGTGAATACGTGATGCGCCCTCGGGTAATGGAAGGCGCAGGCAAATGCAAGGACGAAGGGTATGATGGTGGTAGAGTGGGGATAGGTGGTAGGTGAGAGGTGAGAGGCGAAAGGCTCTAACTGTAGCTGGGGCATCCATTTGCTTATGCCAGCAAAATGTTTTTAGTTACCAGCATTCGTAATAAAAATAATAATAATAATAATAATAATTTCTCACTTCATTTGTTGCACAAATCGAAAATGAGCTCGTCGGAATGTCGGTGCGTATCCGAATGCCCAACGTTGTTGCCAATGTTGCCAATGCTGCCATTTCGGGCTGAAGGTGGCTGATGGGTTTTCTCTGGGCACTTCTTGTTCCGTTTGTGGCATTGAATTTCAATGAGGCAACGCAGCGTATGCGCAATTTGTGCAGCCATCGATAATCAGTGGGGATGTAAAAAACTCTGATGCAGAATCGCCTTCTAGATCGCAAAATAGACTTTATCGCCGCGGAGCAACAGAAATTCAAGAAAATTGTATGCTGCAAATCGTTGAAATTCAATTATAGCAAATTACAGAATGCAGCAGCAGCAGGCGAGGACTCAGGACGCAGGACCAAGAGCCAACGGCAGTGGGAGAAAGTACAATTTAAATTATCGGCAAGGTAAATACATACGTATGTATTGTACATGTGTATATGTGTATGTGCATGTGTATGCGAGTATCTATTTAAGCAGAGCGCAGGAAGCCATAAAAATTGTGGCTGCCAGGAAGCGACGTCCGCGGCGCCAACTCTTTTCCAAGATACGAATACGAGAGGAAGTGGAAGTGGAAGGAAGCAGCAGGTGACGGTGAAGGTGGAGATGGAGGTAAATGGGGAGGGTAGTATACTTATATGGCTATCAGGTTGAATTGCGCTCTCCTCTCTCCCCTTTTCAAACTCTCTGCTTAAAATCGTTTAAAGTCGGCATGTATTAGCATATCACTTAAGTAAAGCTTATCGAAAGGCAATCATAAAGCAATTTATAAACGGACATGCAAAAGTTTTGTGGCCCAAGTTTCTCGTGAAACAGAAGCTACCCAATGGAGTTGATAGAAGGGAAGTAGTTAACTAATTGGAAAGCCACTTAAGATGACTGTGATAGCAACAGAGGGCAAATGCTGGACGGAAGAGAAAGTGCAAGTTTAGATAAAGTTCTTAAGCTGATGTCAGCGACAATTCTGCAAATTGAATAGAGTTTTAGCAGATGGAAAAAACATAGCAATCGAGATGATAGCTTGAAATTGTGTTCTGTATATAAGTACGGCTGTGGCAATCATACGGATCTAGTGCAGTCACATTCTCGTCTGACATAATCATATTAAATTAGCTGCCAAGTCTTGAGCCAATTTCAATTTGTACTCTCGCTGGCAACATTATTATTTTTATTATTATTATTTTTTATATTTTAACTCAACCAACACTCAAGTCAGAGGAGAGTCCTACGTGTCGTTGACATGTCGAGTGTTCGTATATGCCATGTCTGTGTGTGTGTGTGGTGTCTGTGTGTATGTGTGCCCTGCATGTCGTAGCATACTTTTCAGCGTCGCCATTCATTAATCAAGTTCAGGGCACTTTAAAGTGCTGTTGGTGCGTCATTGTCAGCCTACACACAAGCACACACACACACACACACACAGAGCGCCACATACCAGCACACACACACACACTCACGCATAAAACATAGAACATGTTATAATGATGCAATAATAAAGCCGCAACGGCATTTGGCATCTGTAGGCAAACCCTGAAGTTAAGAAACTCCTGGGGGAGAGCGTTGTTACCACGTTGTTGCCACGCCTCTAGAGGGACTGCCATTCTTTTGGTGGAGCTATAAACGTTAATAAAGTCATAAAAAATAAAACCAAAAAGAATGAAAGAAAATAATAAACCCGCAAGCAAACAGTAGCATCTTGGTTTGGTAGCCCGAGCAAACAAAGGCTTAGCCAATGGGACGGGTAAGCACTTGGCATATGCTGGCCACAAAAGCAACAATAACAACAACAACAGCAACAACAGTAACAGCATCAGCAGCAGCAGCAGTAGCAGTAACAATAACACATTGCGGCTCTTATCAAGAATGCCCCAAAAACTAAGCAAACGGCCTTAGTCCCTGGGGCGCCACTTAGTTTCGTCCAGTTGTGAGATAAATTGAACAACTTGAGGTTATACAAGACACAAAATATGTATATAAGTATTTGAGGATAAGTAGCCTATATATATAGATTAAACGCGAGTCCCAGGAGTGCAGTTGACACAATAAGCCAATAGGTGAGAAAGCATCGCATGCCGAGGTCCGATATCGTGTTCGAAGTTGGGTCGTTAATGCATCAATCAATCAGCTAGACATGTTGCATACTTAATTCAATTGACAGCTTAAATTATGTAAAAATTGTACTGAAAGAGAAACACAGTGAGAGAGAAGAATCAGGCAATCGCCTGAACAGTTTTAAATCAAGTGATTTAACAGTTCTTTACCATTTACATTTAATGGCCGCTTGTATGAATACTCTGTGTATTTATTTTTGTGTGTGTGTGCGTGTATGTGAGTTCGACCACCAGCAAAACCTCAAAGCCAAAGCAAGCCAACCCTGCATCTCTCCATCTTGACCTGTTGCTGCTGCAAATTGTGCGGTTTTGCGACCAGATTCATGAACTGCACAGCATGAGCCAAAGCTGGCAAAGGACCAAAGGGAAAGGGGCTAACGTGCATATCGGGAAGGATAAGTGGGAGGTCAAAGTCTGTCGCATCCAAAAACCAAATGCAATTAGACCAGCAAGATTACAAGCAAACAGTGAACACCAAATTTAGTGGTTCACTCTTTGCATACACTGTATGTACATTAGGGTGGGTCAATTTTTTTCGACCTAAAGCGGGTATCAAAATCTAAAAATACAGTGAATTCTAAGAAGATTTGCCCAAGAAACCATGGGTCTAAAATCAAATTCGAGCTTCCGATTTTTAACGAGAAACTTTTCGTATTTTATTGTCATTTTAAACACGCATAGATAGCTAAGCGAGTGGATAAAAAATATTTTGTTTCACTTAACAATTTTTTAACAGATTTATAAATTTTTAAAAATAAAAAAATAAAATAGAAAATTAAAAATTTTTTTTATAATTTTTTTTACAGTTAAATTTTGTTAATAATGTAAAATCGTAATTTTTATAATAAATTTTGGATTTGAATATTAAATTAAAATATGGAAAAGACACAATTTTCATTCTCATCCCCAATTGACAATTTTTATTATAAAAATAAAATAATAATTTTCAATTTTTCAATAAAAAGTGAATACCATCTTATATTTTACAAAAACTTAAAAAAAATAGTTGTGCTACTGTATGATTTTCTTAATATTTTTAGTAAATTAAATTGTTGACTATATTACAGTCGAACTTCTGTAACTCGAATTTTCTCTACCTCGAACTAAATCGGGTGGTAATAAACTTAACAGAAAACATTTCATAAGTAGAAGTCTGTATAACTCTAATTTATTCTTTGGATAGTGTTGATTCAAGTTAGGGAAGCTCGACTGTATTGATAAAAATAGAAACGAAAATGTCTTATCTTTCATCTCCATCTTCGTTTTAATCTGCAAGTCGTTGGGATTTCGAATTCGGATAGGCATTCGATGAATATCTATGGCTAATGAACAACAAATGTAAATTTTTTAAAATTGTATGCAAAATGTTATAAAACTATGTCATTTAGAGTGGTCAATTAATCAACTGAACAATTGAAATGATTGAATGCTCGTAAAATGTGTCAAATTGCTGCAGTAAAAGACAACATAAAGATTTGACGGACAAATAAAATACTTCAAATCGAATTGGAGAATAAAATTGATTAGCAAAATGAATAATAAACTGGATAATATAACGACTACAAGGACCCAAGTCGCCAAGTGAAAGTCTGCTCAGATAAGTTTGAGTTATTGGCAAGACTTTGATTTGAGTCATGTGAGAAACCCCTCCTCACTCCTCAGTTCATGCCCCAACTAAGTTGTTTGACAGTTGTCAAACAACAATTGCTGGGTGAGCTGACGTTGGTCTAATGTTTCCACTGGTTATGCTAAGACAAGCTGCTTGCCGTTCGTGCTCGGTTACGTTGAACTTAAATACAACAAAGCAGTCGCAAAACGGCTGCCCGCCGATCGCTGTTGACTCAAGTCGAAGAGCCCGGGGGGTGGGGTATGCATGGGTAAGATGGGCTAATGTCTCTGACAGACTGTCGACCGGTGCGACTTGAGTTGCTGCTACCTTTGTTAGCGGTGTGCAAACATAATTACAATTGGAAATTAATAATCAGCGGCGGCAATTGCAACGGCAACGGCAACGGCAACGTTCCAAGTGACGAAGCAAGGCACATACATACATATTTATTCCCTGTACACGGGCATATTAATTTGATGCAAATGTATGTATGTAAGAGTCAAAAAAACTAAATATGACAACATTTTGTGAACTTTTCTTTCAGACACGTATTAAAGTTTCTTATTTAATCAATTCATAAATGAATTGATATATTTATTAAGTCCAAGTCGCAACCAACTTATATATAACATACAGAACTTAGGTTTCATTATTTATAATTTTGGCTAACAGCTTCTATTTACAAAGGTTCATTTAAAAAGAACTCGTTCAGAATTTGTTTTTCTTGATTTCTTGAAACTTTTTATCCTAGGACTGTCACGCAACGTCGATATGGAAATCCTTATTAATATATCCGGGATCAGTAACATAGGGCCGCGTCCGTCTGTCTGTCATCGATTCAAACCATTATAAGAAAAGAAACAATAAATTTGGCATGTAGGTTTATGAATAAATTAAATTTTATTTAAACACACTTTTTTTGTTCATATGCTTATGCAGAAATGCACGAATGCAATAAACATAAGTTATTATACTACTGTGGGCAAAAAGTACCGGGAATTTTAAATTTAAAAAATTTTGGGATTCCAATCGGAAAAAATGTTTGTACTTTTAGGTTGGCACTACTATCGTTAACATCTGTGCAAAATTATACGTTAAAATATTCATTAGTGTTTAAGTTACGATTAGTTTTGTACGACGCCAAATGTGCATTTGGCGATTTTTGTGCCAAAAAACGGTCAATTTCATCGAAAAAAGCTCCGCGTGGAAGTGTGTGAAACAATGTTTTCTGACTATCAGGATATTATAAAACGCATTATTACGGGCGATGAGACTTGGATCTACGCTTACGACATGGAAACTACCGATCAATCGAGCGAATATCGGCAAAAGGTGGGCCGAGACCGAAAAAATCGCGTCAAATTCGCTCAAAAATCAAGGTCATGTTGACAGTTTTTTTGGATTATCGTGTTGTAGTTCATTATGAATTCCTTCCGACCGACCAAACTGTTAACAAGGAATATTTTTTGAGCGATATGCGTCGTTTGCGCGAAGCTATGCGTAAAAAGAGGCCAGAACTATGGGCTGACAACTCATGGTTCTTGCAACATGATAATGCGCCCTCTCATACTGCCCCTGTTCTATGTGTTCTAACTCGACCAAAATTGTCCCGCAGCTACTTTTTTCGCCTGATTTATCTTTGTGTGACTTCTGGCTATTTTCTAAGCTCAAAAGACCTCTCCGAGGACATCGCTTCGGGTCGATTGAGGAGATTCAATCAAAATCGCCAAATGCACATTTGGCGTCGTACAAAACTAATCGTAACTTATTCACTAATGAATATTTTAACGCATAATTTTGCACAGATGTTAATGATAGTAGTGCCAACCTAAAAGTACAAACATTTTTTCCAATTGGAATCCCAACATTTTTTAAATTTAAAATTCCCGGTACTTTTTGCCCACAGTAGTACTTATTAATAAACAATCAAAATATTTTTTTATAGGGACTACTACAGGGTATCACACTGTTGCGTGCGCTCGACTGTATCGTTCCGATTAGATTTTATTCCTCTTTTATATTTGCATCGAATTACCAAATGTTTAATATTTGCACACAGTGGGCAGAAAGCGATAATATTCTGTATATAAATATTGACAAAATCTAGGATTTACTTGTTGATGATTACACAAAAAAATTCAAAATAAATCTTATGGGATGGGACAAAGCGTAGGTTGTAGATATAGTTAAATGTAACATGTAAAAATATAACCGTTTCGCTATCCGTAAAATACTGTAACTTTTATTTAATTGTTGGCAAATAATTACTATTATTTTCAGATGTTTAGCTACAATTGTCATACATTTAATTTTTTGCAGAATTGATTCTCTGAGCATTTAAGATCTCATTTTCAACCTGTTTTCAGGTTTGGCAACATTTATATGCAATTTATTGTCTTTTCTGCCCACCGTGTGCACAAACACACATACATGTGGACATTTTAATAAGCATTATTATTATAACTATACCCTTGCATAGGGAATTATAGCTTTGTCACGAAAAAAGCAAACCAATTTAACTAGACGGGACTGAACACATAAAATACATATACAGCTGCGGTCAAAAAAATAGTAGTGCCTGCAATGAACTTACAAAAGCTCAAAATTTAAAGACTTTTAATTTATCCAAATTTTTTATTTAATTTTTTTAAGATACGTTATTATATTGTAAATCCATCTGAGAAATCAAAGATAGTGAACAGTTATTATTTTTCGACTTAGGAATTTTTTTCTTGTAATAGTCTGAAAAATGGACGGTCAAAATAATAGTAGTGAATGCATTAAAAGTGGAAAAAAAGGATATTAAGCAGGAAAGGCACTTGATTCGATATTTATAATTGTTATTTGATAATTTTCTATAAATTGTATACAAAATATTTTGCTTAAAATTGTTACAATGGGGCGTGGCAAGCATTGCACTCCAGAAAAGCGTGCTCCTATAAAAACTTATTTCAAAAAGGATAACGTTTAAGGAAGTGGAAAAATTTGATTATATGATTGCCAACCATAATCAGAAACGCCATTAAGTAGTCGCCAAAATAGGATAAATGTGAAAGACCTCGATCCATGTCCAAAAGACAAGTGACAAAAGTAGTGAGGTTTTTGAAACGCGACCCTTTTGCTCCTGCAGCACTTAAAAAAACGGACTTTGCTATGGACCAAAGTGTGTAAAACATTCTTAGATGTTTGCGAAATAATAATCTGGCAGAAAGAAGCCCGTGAAAAATTCCGTTATTAAAAAAAATACCTGCCCAAAAGCGATTTCGATTTGCTAAGGATCATCTGAATTGACCCTAGAGAAATAAAGAAACCTCTAGTGGTCGGATGTGTCCAAAATTATTTTTATTGCTGGTCGAGGATCTCGATAACATGTAAGGTATCCGTTAAAGTTCGAATATCAGCCCAGATTCACCTGCAGGACCATCAAACATTAATAATAACCTGGGCGCATTTTCACATTATTGGGTCCAACCCATATAATGGATCATAACCATAAAGGAAAGGCACGAACAAGTGAAAATTCTGCAGGACACTATGCTACCGTATTTTTCAGATGATATGCCGATAATTTGGAGGTTCCAACGGGACATAGCCCCAAGGCATATCAGCAAATCTTCGAAAGAATGGTTCGCATAGAAAAAAGTTAATGTAGTGGAGTGGTCACCACGGTCCCCCGATCTGAATCCCATTGAAAATTTGTGGTCCGATATGAAGAAGGATATTGCCAAGCATCAACCAACAAATAATATTCATCTTTGGAAGATCGCTAGGAGCGCCTGGAGCTCAATACAAACAGAACGATGTAAAAGCCATGATCCGTCGTTGTAAGGCGGTAATTCAAGATAAAGGCTTCACAACAAATTATTAAATTTATTAATTATTAAGTGCATTTCACATATCTAACCTTTTAAATAAAAAAAAGGGGTTTTGGATCGTTTTCATCATTAAAATATTTGAATATGTTCATCACTACTATTATTTTGACCGCCCATTTTTCCGGCTATTGCAAGAAAAAAATTCCTAAGTCGAAAAATAATAACTGTTCACTATCTTTGATTTCTCAGATAGATTAACAATATATTAACGTATCTTAAAAAAATTATATAAAAAATTTGGATAAATTAAAAGTCATTAAATTTTAAGTTTTTGTAAATTCATTGCACGCACTACTATTTTTTTGACCGCAACTGTACATATTTTAAATTCTCTGTTTCTATGCAAACTAATCCCCCAAAAGCAGAAGTAAATTTGTCAGAGCCGGACGGCATGGATCACTTTATAATAAAGCTGCCAAAAGAACTATCGATCGAAATTAAATTTTTAGTATGAAAAAATGTTTGGATCAATACTACTATATCATTTATCTGTCGTGCGAGCAATCAGTCGAATATTGAAGGGCATTAAATCGTCGGCGTGTCTTTTCCTGTTATTATTTTTATTATTTTTATTATTGATACTTATCATGTTTGGCAACAGCTGCATCGGCAAAGGGCACTTGGTTACTGGGTGCGGGAAGGGGAATGGGAAGGGGAGACGGGGTGTTGCAGCGTTGCAGCGTTACAGCGTTACAGCTCAGCGACGACAGTATCCATCGGCATCAGTCAATGAGCTACTGAGCTGTGGTCTTTGCGGCATTGCGGCTTTGTGAGTCAGGGCCAGGTGGGCGTGGCCCAAAGCCTCTTAAACTGCAATCATCAAAGCACAACAATGAACAAGTGTTGATTGTTATACCAACAGCAACAGCAACAGCAGCAGCAGCAGCACCAGCAGCAACAACAGTAGCAACAATTAGTTAGAGACCAGTTGATGGACGAGTTAGTTTGCTTGGGGCAAGAGGGTTTCCTTAGAACAGTCTATGACCTACTGAAGGGCAATGTACACACACCGGCCCCACAACAAATAAGGATTTCAAGTTACTTATATTGGTATTTTAAGAATACCATGTACCAGGGATACATCAGCTTTGAGCAAATGATGTAACAGGTGCATAAAGTATTTGTATTCTTGATCATATCTCACATTATGATGGGATAGTAGACTTGGAAGGTATGTAATAAAAGATTGTACGTAGTGTAGTTTTAAAGAAATAGAGATCACTGATGTATGTACATGTGTGTGTACATAATGTAACGCAACGTTGTCAAATGTTTTTTCAGTGAGAAAAGTTAATCAATGCAATGTCCTAATTGATACGTGATATCCGAGTGAGAGTTTCAGCTAGTTCTAGTTTGCAACAAGAGTAGCGCTCACGAACACAAAGTAGTTCGAGCGGTTTCACTTCAAATTGCATTGGTCTCCCCTCTATACATCCGCCTCTTGAGTTTAAGCCTCGTTTTCGCTCCTCTTAGCCCAAAAAGTGCTAACGATGTTGATGTCGTTCAAATGCAAAGACCCAAAAGTGACAAGGCGAAAATGATTGAAAACTTCAACAGCAGCATTGACGTGTTCACAATTAATGGCTTAAGCCCACAATTCACAATTGTTTGCACATAAACACTCACACACAGCCATAGGCATACAGACTAGCTGTGATTTTCTTCCCTGTACACCAAAATCAGACAACTGGGTATAATAAAATTAAATAAATAAGACCACATTGAGCTTGTAAAGAAGAAAAGGTTTATTTGACACATCGAAGACTTGAAACTGTTCCAGAGCCCTGTACATCTATATGATATAGTGGACTGATTTTAATCACATTTGGTCGGGATGTTCATCCAACATTTTGTTAACTGGGTTCGACTCCTGCCCTGCCAAGTTAAAAAGAACAGTAGTATTAAAAGTAGTATGGAAGCTTTACGATAAATATTGTTATTTAGGAAAAAAAAGGACTTTTTTACCAAGCTTTGATCAAGCCATCAAGCCCGATGCATTAGTTTAATTAGATAAACCTGAACAGTCGGACAAGTTGGTGCACAACTAACTAAATTAATATAGGAGAAGATTCTTGTACCTTTTGAAATAGTTAAGTCTGTACCAAATAGCTGTCATAGGAACGAGCGGAAAGCTTTTTTTTTTACATTATAATCAGTTTCACTGATTGTCTATTGGTATTGTTTTATACAAACTAATCACATGCCTATGAAAGGGTATCAACTTGTTATTTTTTAAATTTCTCTACATTGAATTGTAATATCTGAAAAGCTGGAGTTTGCTGAAAAGCACAACGGTTATCTGTGATTCCTGAAAAATTATTGTACTATAGACGCGCTAAAAGTACTTACATAATCAACACAGGGTATTTCCTAGTCGATTTCGTTAACTTTAATGTTAAATATATCCCATAAAAAAACCTCTTTACGAGGTAAAGTCTAGTGACGAAAACATTTTCATGCCCCAAAATTTCTGATATCCAATTTTGTGACGAATAATATTAAGTTTTACACATAAATTATTTTAAACAAAATTTTTGCACTCGGCACATTGCGCTAAAATGTCTCAATTCTTCAGACCAAATAAAACTCACTGTTTTGCGCAGTGCCGAATGCAAAAATTTTGTTTAAAATAATTTATGTGTAAAACTTAATATTATTCGTCACAAAATTGGATATCAGAAATTTTGGGGCATGAAAATGTTTTCGTCACTAGACTTTTACCTCGTAAAGAGGTTTTTTTATGGGATATCAGAAATTTTTGAATAAGACATCAGAAATTTTAAAATTGCAATATTTTTTGACAGTATAGCTTTGTCAATTTTGTTTATTGTTTGTACATCTAAAACAAACTGTCTGGCAACACAGGTCCCCTTTACAAACACACATGCCCAGCACAAAAGCTAACAGCACTCGTCAACTCTGGCTGCTATGACACTTTGCAGCTGCTGTCCTATTCCCATTCTAACTTTTTAAATAAAAAATAAACGTTGAAGGCATGCCTAAGAGCCCTTCGAAACACCTTTTCAACGATATATAGATCATCTGTAGCTTCTATCGTTTGGATGCTACGGGGGTTTAAATTTTAGCGGTTTTTAGCGATTTCCCGCTAAACTAGCGATTTTTCGAAAAGTCGTAGAACAAACGATTCTATATTTTTGATTATAAAATGATTTATCTACCGCAAAAAGAATTCACCACTTGCAAGCAGTTTATTTCCGCATTACGCTGCAAGCAGTGTACATACTGCATATGTGCATGCAGTAGTGTAAAGGTAAAAGGTATATTCAGTTAAAAGGTAATATCTTGTCCAAACGAATTTTGACAGATATGTGTTATATGTCAAAAAACGCGGAATCTAATTGCCTAAAATATATAACATATTTTAAAGCGATTTCATGTGTAGATTTTTCTAAAATCGCCAAAATGTGGAAAAAAATACCTTATTTCACCTGTAGCTGTTTACCTTTTTACTTAAGAAAAAAACGTTGAAGGTATGCCTAAAAGCCCTTCAAAATACCTTTTCACCGATATATAGATCGCATCTGTAGCTTCTATAGTTTGGATGCTATGGGTGTTTCAATTTTAGCGGTTTTTAGCGATTTCCCGCTAAACTAGCGATTTTTCGAAAAAGTCGTAGAACAAACGTTTCTAGATTTTTGAGCGGGAACAAGTCCTCATTCAAACTTTTAAGCTAAAACAACGATTTGATCTATACAAACAAACAAACAAACAGACTGACTTTTCATCTCGTTTTGAGAAGGGCACCAAAAATTTAAAAATAATTTATCTTTTGAACCAGTAGTCGGATTTTGATGATTGAGGTGTCATTCGACGCGTATTTTTATGAGAAATATTAAAAAATTAAAAATGTTGACCAAAAGGCTCCAACGGTCCCACTAGCTCCAATCATTTAAATTTTGCCCCTTCCACTTACACCTGTTTATCTCACGAACCAGGTGAGTTTTCAAAAGTCTTAGTATGCACATTTGTAAGTTAAATGGATACCTTTCGATCGGTATATAACTCGATCTGATCGGACAGACATAGCAAATTTTCCATTCTTCCTGTGTATATATGCTAGTCGCCTTCGCACCCTTCGTGCTGCTTTCGTCACTAGCGCGGACTGCCGTCCGCAGTGATGTACATGTAAGTTTATATATAATTTTTAGCAATAGAGCCAGAGAAATTTAAGTGGAGTGTGACTCTTTTCTCGATATTCAAATAAGATGAATGTATGTACGAGTATCTCATGTTTTTTGTAAATATGTATGTATATCATAATATAGGTATTTATATAAAACAATTTTTTTTCGGCACTTGTGACGTGCTGAAAATGAAACAGAAACATAAACAGACTCACGCAAACGCAGACGCCGCGCCGCAGCGCGCAGTTTTTTAGACTTCGCACTTGCAGTCGACGTCTCTGCCGCTACCGCTACCGCTGCCGCTGCTGTTGTCGTCGTTGCCGCTGTCGCTTTCGCTGCCGCTGGCGCTGGCACTGCAAGCTTGGTCTGGGCGATCGTCACTTGCCGCCCGCACAGCGCTGTGGCAGCGGCGTCGAGATCGTCAGCGTTGGAGCTGCCAGCGTTTACCGTGTGGCGAGTCGACGGCACTCATCAAATTCAATACAAATTTTAGTCGCTGAGTTTAGCTCAACGTCGCTGGTTTAGGTACATGGCAAAGCTCGTTAACTAAGCCTCGTTTTAATAGACAACAAAAAACAACAACGACAAACGACAATCGACAATAACAGCAATAACAATAATAACAAGAACAATAAACTATACTGTTACAACCGCCCGACATGCTGTTATTGTTGTAGAATCTACAGTAGCAACAAATATAATATAATATAATATAATAATAAAATATAAAAAAGAACTCCTAATAATCAAACTGTGTAACACTTCAAAGGACTTTCAACTTGGCTGGCGAGAAGCATCAGGGATATCAAAGATACTAACTGACAGATATATAGCTAACTAGAGTGAGTTAACCGTTAGTTTTACGTTTACTGTGAGCGCGTATGTGTGTGCGTCTATATGTGCTTGTGAATTTGCATGTGTGTGTGTGTGTGTGTTTGTGTGTGTGTGTCTGTGCGCTTTACTACTAATTTCATTAAAGACATGTAAATTAAATCAAATTCGCGTTTGTCGTGAAATTTGTTTGCGCTCGTTTGTGCATCTCTGTGTATCTACATACATATGTATGTACATATGTACATACATGTATGTATGTATGTATGTGGGAGTGTTTTTGTTTGACAATACAAAATTTACCATATAGTTATTGTTGTTCGTAGTGGCGATTGCTGTTGTTATTGTTGCGTGCCAGAGGCATCAACCAAATTACTTACTACAAATTGTCCACGTTCATAACATTTATTTATTGTTCTCATATTCTTTTTTTTTACATTTATTTATTGATATTTTTGTTGTTTTCATCGTTTTGTTCATATTTATTTGCATAAACACATATAATTTATTAATGGTTTTGTTTTCATTCTCAGTTCTCTATTATGCCTCTAAACTACATAAATTTTTAAAACTTTTTTTCCACTAATTATTATTATTATTTTTTTTTTGATTTGTGTAAGTGTAAGTGTTTGCTTCTGTGTGTGTTGCTTTAATTAAAATTTTTAATCGTTTTTTCGGGGATTTTTTCTTTATGTTTTTGTGTTGATTCTCGTTTTTCATTGCCAAATTAGTGGTTTGGTTTTCAAAGCGCCAAATCGCTTCTTTTTTTTTTTCAATTTGTTTAGTTTACGCAGTCGCACACTTCGCCTGTCAGAACTACCGCAATTTGCGACTACTGTTTAAGCCCCATAAATAAAGCGTTGTCTATTCAAACACTCATTTTTAGCTGTGCGTATTAGTGTGTGTGTGTGTGCTTGTGTGTGTTTAACTATTTTTAGCTCTTCGTTTTTATCATTGAATTGCGCATAAATAAAGCGTAAAGTAACTGTGTTTTCTTTTTTTTTTTTCAACAAATTGTATTTAATTGTTTTTAATTTAGGCATGGACTAAAGCACTGTTTAATTTCGTATGTTTGTCGCACGCCTCACACGGCGCGGATTTCCTCCATTTGCCGCTTTTAATCTGACATACTCATAAGCGCACACTATAAGTATCTAAAATCGTAGCGTTGTATCTGTATCTCTCAGACAGACGGGTAATTAATAACTTAATGAACAATTCAGAGCGCCACCGAGTTTTTCGGAATGGTGTGTGTGCGAGTCTCAGACAGAGAGTGTAGGTGTGTGAAAAGTTTTGTCAGCAGCCGGAAATGGGTAAAAATATGATTAGAGAGAGCCCGGCAAATTTTCAACGAATTTCCCGCAAATTGAGTTTGTTTATTAACTGGCTATGGTTGTGTTCACAGCAACCCCGACACATCGCGTTGGCAATCTAGCAAATTAATTGTCATTTGTAGTTTTTCTATTTATCAGTTAGATGGTCAGTTCGTATATTATTATTTTGTTAATACAGTCATGAATAGCCGAGCACTATACTTTCAAAATCGCCAACAGCATTTCACAAATACTGAGAATAAATAGTAATAAATCAAATATTTAAATACCTATCTGTTGAATAAATGATTTTGGCCAACTTTTGACCCAATCTCTAAAACCTGAAAATGAAAATCGATTAACTTTTTATGTAGTGCATTAAAATAAAATTAAAAGCTAGCGAAGAAGGATTTTGCACTGTCGGACGACCGTTGCTAACGATATTATTACCAATAAATTTTGACCATAATACGACTAATTAAAGCAACTAGACCCTTGTACTATCAAGATCCGCATCTAAATCATAATATTCTTTATACATAAGTTAGCTGTGTACTGGTGGTGAATGTCTTCGTCACTAGCGTGGAGTACCGATCACAGTTAATAACACATTTTTTTGAATTTGCTATCGTTGAACACGATCGTGATAAAAATTTACTTTCAAATATGTAATCGAGCATTCTTAATGCAAAATGCATTCAAGATTTAGCATAACTTTATCATCTACTTGATCGGTTATTTATAAATACAAATAATTAATCAATTCTTTTTCAAACGTTACTAAGTAATTGTTTATGTAAAACGAATCAAAACGCAAAGACCCTAAGATACTTTGACACTCACCTCAACAATGTTCTCACGTACATAAACAGGTTAATGCACAGAACAAAGAAAGAAAGATCTTCTTTTTTCATATATTATAATATCTCTAGAATATCTTGTACAGTAAGTCCGAAGTTCGAACTTCCTAATACATATTTGGGCAAGACAGATTTTGTTGAAAAGTATTTGTTGCAAAATAATTGATCAACATATTTTGTGACGCACGCTACAAAAACGGAGAATTTTGATAGTTTAAGCTTCTTACGAGTTCTTCTGAAAAGACGAAGAAACAAGGGAACAGTTGAATATTAAGTGTAATTCAAGGGAGCTATTATCAGAAAAATTTATAGGACGTCTGCTAAAAATTGCATCAGGATTAGTTACTAAAAAAAAGGAGTTATGAAAGGGCAAATTTGTTGTAGTATGAGGTACCAGTATCTCCGAAGCTATAAGAGTTGACACTACCAAATTTGGCAACAAAACTCCTATGTTGTGCCCGCAGATCAAGTTTGTTTGTTTTTAGGTAGCAGCAGATTACAGTAAAATGTTATTTGTCAGTTATGCCTATGTTATGTAAATGTTATATGACCATCATATCATTTTAAGTAATTCAGTGTTCATATAATATTTTTTTATTTAAAAGATTTATGTACATAAGTCTGTTGGATAGTGTATGCTAACTTTTCTTTAATTTCAAAATTTTTTTAAAAGGGTCGGTTAATTTAACATAAATTTACATGCATTATATTCGAATTTTTATAATTAAAAAAAACAAGTATAAATTGTGATTGATAAATGTTTAAAAATTTTGTTTTAAGTTTTGTTGTTAGCAATCAGAACCCATTACTTATAATGGACTCGGTATGCTCATCCTCCCTTTAAATAATTGTTATCTGATCATACAAATTAGAAGATTACATAACAAAAATTCGGTGCTTCTTTTGACTTGACTACTGCTGCTGATCAAAAATAGGTGTTCTTTCAGCCACGCATGTTTTAGCCTGTTATAAGACAGAAAGCAATCACCGATAAAATTAATCGAGCTTGGCATACTTTCAAATTACTTCCATTGCCGCATTGACACTTGGCTGCCTGTCTATGTATTAGTATGCTTGACTGGTAGTTAGTTAATATGCCGGATTAAGGCGCTTCCTGGTAGAGCTTCCAAATTGAACGTAGACTCATGACCAAAGCAGTGCTGCGTGGACAGTGTTCGATGCACAGTGTACTATGGGATAACAGCCCGATATTTTGGCATAAACTCTAAGCTTAGGTAGAAGTTTAATTTATTTCTTCAAATCTCAGCACATCCGCTCACCCCTCTGACCCTGGGATACATCGGATTTTCTAGCAAAAATACACATCTGCAAGTATTGTTTTTCAACACCAGTAACATCTGAATCTAAATTGTTTTGTTAATAACATTTTCTTTAGTTTGCGTTAGCGTCATACCGTAGATAAAAATATTATAAGCAAAAGATGAAAGTTTAAGCCAGAGCATATTTTGACCATTTGTTATATAGTTTGCAAGTGTACTATATTTATATTAAATAGAGAGAGAGAGACGAACAATATTTATTCTTCCTGAATTACGAGTATCTTTAGTTTTATTTCTTAAGTAGAAATTAAGAAAACATTATTCGGTTTCAGAAAAAAGTTCCCTCGAACCGTTCACTTCTTCACCTTCGATCATTTATTTGTCCGATGTACATATGCATCTTTTCCCAAAACTTCATTAAAAGTTTGATTTTTGCAACTACTGTCGCTAACAGCAGCCACTGTGCGACGTGTCAGACTCGCTATAATGAACGAAATGACCTCAATAGAAATGTTTACGTTTTGCAGTGAGTTCAATGCACGTTTCGTGAAACTTGGGTGACATTGATGGCACTACAACAAATAGTAAAAAGAGCTGTAGACAGTCGCAGTAAAAAGTTGGTGTTGAATACAAATTAATTGTTTATCGCACAAACGATACTCTGCATATAACTCTCTTTAAGCATGAAAGAGTATTTTTTCTAGTTTCAAATACTTTCAAAATTCAGTATGCAATTATTATATGACAAACTAGGGAGCGGTGCTACAGTTGAGCATACTCGACTGTCGGAGACTCCGTACTTACACTGCACAGTGGTTTATGGACGAAACCACCAACCAAAAATCAAAATCATCTAAATCATAAAAAAAGCATCTGTCCAAATCGGTAATTTGAACCCGGGACCCATGCTCACAAAGTCTGCTAATAATAAATATTTTTTTAAATCTGCTCATGCTGGGAGTTGAACCCGCTAGTTCTGAAAAAACTGGCAATGACGGGTACTAAGCCCTGTAAGCCACAGGATCTCGGGGCCTCAATTTGCCAAAATACGGATATGTAAGACTACGTCGATCGTTTCTTTTGAAGTTATGATTTCTGCAAACACCCTTTTAACATTGAATAACATAAAAAAAGACTTCAAGGAGCATCATGACATTAAATATATTATCAGGCGCACTTTCTTTAGGAGACGGTTTAACAGTTTAAATAAACATGATATTAATATAATATGTTCATACGAAAACAGACATTAATGTGTACACAATTACCATCAGCGAACTTTGTCTGTGGTGCAAAACTGGAGCTAAAAATAATTAAATCGTCGTGTATATAGCGATATTAAAGCTGTTTTACACCCGTTACTTCAAACAGTATAAGGCTATTGTGTATTCATTGAAATGTATGAAACCGGGAGAAGTAAGAATCTCCGACCCTATAAAGAATATATATTCTCGATCAGCATTAACAGCCGAGTCGTTATACTTTTCCCCTCAAACTTTACTCTTTCGCAATTTCAGGGAAGACTTTAAAACAGAGGGAAACGGAAATTTTTTTTCCTCATTTTTATAGAAACTGTTTTTTGTATTATATAAATTTGTAATACTACACTACAATCTCGAAAACACCGATAGATTAAACGTCCGACAGTGTCCGAATTATCGGACTTTGTGGCTTAGAATTCGAAACTTTTTTTGTTTTTTTTTTTGTAATCTTAATCTTAAAAAAAAACCTCTTTACAGGGTAAAAGTCTAGTGACGAAAATACACAAAATTTCTGATATCCAATTTTGTGACGAATAATATTAAATCATAAACATTTTCCCGTATTGGAATTTTCCCGAAGTCAGATGGAGAGGGGATTGAAGACATGGTTAAATTAAAAAACAAAACACATTGTAAATTCCATTTAAATCTCATTAGAAACATTAAATTATAAAAAAAAAATGTAATTTTTCAAAGAGTTAGGTAGTAAGGTGGGATAAAGACAAGGTACAATCTAACCAAAAATTAGCCTTACTAAGATTAATGCAAAAATTTCAAGTCTCTAGCATTTTTTACATTTCATTAGGGATGGCACGATTAATCGTATGATACACAATAATCGATTATTTTGCTTCCATTGGCGATTTAATTGTATTGTAAAATGTATTGCGATTAATTGAAACACTAATCGATTATTCGATCAAATAATCGGGTCGTTGCCAAAATTTTTTCAGGAAAACACACATGGAGATTTTATTCCAAAAAAATAGTAGCACAAATATATTTTAAAATTTTTTTATGCAGTTACTCTTAGAATTGTTTAATAAATTTTCTGCATCAAAATATTTGTTGTGAAAAATTGAGGAAAAGAGTTAAAAAAGTAGACTTTTACACAAATTTGAAATTTTCGAAGGGTACTTAATGGGTAAAAGAAAGTTTTGTGTCATTCAAACGGAATTTAAATGACCATTCCATTGATAAAAATATGTTAACGAACACGGCTCAAGTAAGCCTAAAATGTCTAAATTTGACCTGTATACCTTAAGCTGTGAGCCACTGTATTTATATTTTTTGGGCAATTTATTATTGTTCTTAATTTTTTTTGCTATACACAACATTTTAAAAAACTATAACAAAAATTAATCATTTGATTAATCGATTATTTTTATTTTTCGTCGATTAATTGCAATTAATAATCGCGTAGCTTAAATTAATCATATGATTCAATAATCGATTAATAAATTTTTTTTGCCATCCCTACATTTCATATAATTTTTTTAACTTTTTTCTCATAGTCGGATGGAGAGCGGAAGCTGAAAGCGTGGTCCAACTCCAAAAAAAAAAAATCCAAAATTCTAAATTGGTCTATCTAAGGTTTATGCTTAATTTGAAGACTCTAGCTTTAAAGCTGTAATTAATGCCGCAAAAATCCAGTTTTTGCCCACTGTGCACTGGTTAAAATAAAAAATTGTAAGTTGCTACAAATATTAGTTATAATTTTGAGCTAAATCTAAAATTCGCTTAAATATATCGATAAATACATATATTTACATTGAAGAATTTATAGAAGAATGTGATTAAATAACAGCATTAAATTGAACAGAAGTTCGATAGAAACGCATCCAAATGGATTTTTCGCGCATTGATGAAAAATATAAGCTTATCTTAAATGAGCTATCGAAATTTTGAAAAATTACTTCTTCTGGCGCCCAATATACATACAACGAAAAGTGGGCTTAGTTCATGCTTCAATCAGACTGTTACCTATTGTTTTAAATATATAATCCCTCGAGACTTCATAGCACAGATCTTCTTTTTTGATATAAATGAAGCAAATATAGATTCCGGTGGTTTTGTTCTTTCGATTTCGGTTACATTGCCGGTACCTATTGGTACAACATTACAGTTTATAAAATTTTTAAAATTCTTTTTAAAAAAGAAATATTAAGAGATATGCGCATAAAACGTACAAACGTTTCGGATTTTAGGTTCAAGCTCCGATTCTCCGAAACGGTTATTTTAGGTTAATGATTTTGGTACCGATTCCGGTATTATTCCTTGGTTAAAACATGTTCTTGTTGATCAGGCTCGATTCAAATACAAAGCTTTTAGGAAATATTTGGCAAACAAAATATAACAAAAAATTAACTGCAATTAAAGGCAATTAAAAAAGCTTTTTGTGAGCAAATGAAAAACGTCAGACTTGTATTTAGAAACCTAACAAAGCATGATAATGAACTTTATCATATATGTACATGTACGTTCCAATCACGAACACAACTATAACGATAGTGTATGTCTGTCCCAATGGATAGATGCTACAATTAACTCAAGCTTGATCCGAGTTGTCTTTTAGACGGCAGAGGTAGCGACAGCGGCAGTGCCGTCGGATCAGCACTGGCGTTGACGGAAGTTGAAGATTAAAGCCGCCAGCGATGCACTTTATGGGTCGCTCTATAGTTATGTGATAGTATGCGAGCGTGTGTGCGTATGTACACATGTGACTGTCAAGGTCAATTAGCTTTGCTTAATTTCTGTCACTTTTAATGGATGCTATAAAAAAAAAGAAACGAAAAATGAGTAAAGCGCTAAGTTTGCAAGTCACATCAGCTAACAGTCGCCAAAATTTACTTAGTTATACTCAGATTAATGGCACACTTGAGAAATAATATCATATAATAAACAAGTAAACGCGCTCCAGTCAGACCCTTAAATATCCTAACAGACATTCACACCCACGTACAGACATACATCTAATATAAGCTGAAAACAAGAAGAAACAGGACATACGGTACACTTGATCTTGTTCTTACATTCACCCAACACTGCGTGATCGAGCAACTTCCGCGTTTTTTTTTCGATCTTGGTAAAATCTTGGTAAAGACAAACATTGGTTCGTACACGGTTTTTTTTAACTTTAACAGCAATGTAAGTCAAGTCTTCACAGTAAAAAAAATATATTTGGAAAGGTCGTTTAAATTCAGTTTGAATGATGCAAAACTTTCCTTAACCCTTATTCTTATTTTTAGATAATAGGAAAAAAAACAAGGGTCTACACTACATACATGAGCTGTTCCGAAAACTTTTAAACCGAGGGCAAAACTTCAATATATCTTGTAAAAATAAAGGGTATTTTCAATGGCCAAAAAAAGTAGGCAAAACAGTCGTCTTAATCGTCGTCGTAATCTTAAACTTTTTTTCATTTTCGTTTATTTTAGGTTAAAGCTATATCGAAAAGATATTTAATATAAATTAATAATTTGGAAAAAAAGTATGTGTGTAAAAGGTGTAACATCCGCAACAGACAAAAATAAAATCATTATTTAATTAGACTTCTAATCATTATTTTTAAGCTGGATTCATATGAACGTATATTCTACTTAATTTTTTATGTTTGGATATTTTTTGTTTTATATGCAAAATTAGCAAAAAAATGTGATATGCACGTTGACCTCAAATCGACTTATTTTTTTTGTAACGGCCGCAACAGAACTTTAAGCAGGAACTCACTTTTGTTTATAAACAGTAAGGCTGTTATCTTAATATAGGTTTAAAAGAACTTCGAAAGATCTGCATTTTCCAAAAAAAATTATTAAAATTTACCGAACTATACGGGAGCTATATCAGTTTAAATATGAAAATGTGCGTGCAAATGTATCGTCCGCAACGCTGGAAAGCCCATATGTATTTTCAATCTAGGTTAAGACCAAAAGGTCGAGCTACATCAACTAATCGATGTAATCGATTGAATAAATTTCAAACAGTTTTGATTATAGCTGTCGGGCGCCAGAAATACAGAACTTTTGTTCCTAGATATTGCATTGTTCAATAAATGCAATGTATTTAATTTTTGTTTAACATATGAAATTCAATAGACACGATTACAAACTGAGCTGTACGATCGGTCGATTGAATAAGCCAGGTTTTGCCAGACACACCTGGTTTGTACGACAGACTATTCCCTAAATCTACCTTGTTGATAAACAAAATTCTGAATTAGTTTCCAAATTTTGAGAATTGCTTACATTAGTGATTCAAAAATACATCGACAGCTCAATTTCCGCTAAAGTGATTTTTAAATACTCGATAGCTCGATACTTTTTTGACGATACATCGAGGTAATTAAATCGATTTTCATGGAAAATCGACAACTCAATAAAATTTGTTCATCGTAGTTAATATGCTAAATTTAAGTCTTTCCATTTTTGATGGACGACCGAATTAAATGATGTATTATCGAACCATAAACATTGAAAATGGGGCCTCTGCAACATAAATAAGTGCAAAGTAATTTATTTATTTACTAATAAATGAACTTAGGCAATGTTTGTTGCTATAACAATGTTAGAAAAAACTCAGTTGGTAATACAATTGAGGAAATTCCATAGAGTCGCATGCCAAGATAGGAATACATATTAAGTTTCAATTAAAGCACAAATGTAATCAATAAATACTTGTATTCTTCAATTATCGTAATTCCATGAAATTGCGACGTGTTTATTATTATTACGTAAACTTTGTTAAGCTGTACCCGTTACTTAAAAAATAAGTATATGGGTATATAGTATTCGTTGAAATGTATGTAAAAGGGAGATGGATGCTTCTAAGGCTCTATAAAGTATATGTATGTATATACAGTCGACGGCATATTTTGACAAAACCAAATTTAAATCAACTCAAAATTTAAACTTACTTCATGTAAATTTCGGCATCAATCCCGTTTGTATTATATGATACAGAACTTGCCTTAACCAATTAAGTACCAATTGCAAATATCGAATTTTTGTGAAAGTCTACCTATTAACTTTTTTCCTCGGTTTAAAAAAAAGAAGTTTTGATGCAAAGAGTTTCTCCATACAATTTTAATAGTGACAGCAAACATTTTTTTTTTTTCAAAAATCTCTTCGCTAGTATTTTTTTTACAGTCGATCTTCCCTAACTCGAATCATTACTATCCAAAGAAAATGTTCGTCTTATGGAGACTTCGACTTATGGATATATTTTTTAAAAGTCTTTTAACAGAAACTACAGTTTCATTCATTCATAAAGTTATTTCAAATTGCAAACTTTTCTTGTTATTTTCAACAAAAACAGATTCCAGTTTGTTCAAGACCTGTCGATAATCTCAAGAATTAGTTTTTCGTTCTTTTGCTGTATCCAAAAGAATTTCCCGATTCAAATGACATTGTTGGCCGCTTTCTCGGCCGGTAAAATTGCTGCCTTTCGGAATCAGCAAATCCAACGCAGATCCTCAATCGTTCCCCAATACGAATGCTCGTCCCTCGTTGCCTTTCCAATTGAAAGATAAAACACGCTGCTTCGAGTAACTAGTGTTGCTTTATTCTCTTCTGCTGCTCTATTAGAACTGACCTTAAGTGATTTGCAAATTTACATGGGTAGATACAAGAATGGTAGGAGAAAGAGTAATGCAAACAATTGAGAGAGAGAGGCCTTAGCGTTGCCAGACTATTAAACTACTTTACATTGATCTAGTTCTTTCGATTGCTTAACATATTTATTGGTGAACTAAGCTTGTCCTCCAACAGACATCATAATTAATTTTCTATTTTTAATATAATGAAAACTGAGATACGCAGAGATACCATATTTTTCAGCCACTTTAAAGTTTGAGGTCCACCTTCGAACTCCTTAACTAATAAGTTTGAACAATTCTTCAAGCGAAAAAATTAGTGCATTACTGCTGACAAAGAAGTACATTACGAACATCGTTCCTTTAGCAATTTCACAAACCTAAGTCATTTTTGTTGCAATATTTTATCATAACAAAAGCATAAAACAGAAATGAAAAAAGATTAAAACTTTACTTCCATGTAAATGCTATTGCCACTCAATTTAGTTCGAGTTCGAGAAAATTCGAGTTATATGTAGAAGTTCGAGCTTTGGAAGTTTGACTGTATTCCTATATAATATTATTAATAATAAGAATACTGGATAAAGATTACGGTTTATAGTAAAAAGTTTTTAAGCAACTCTTGCGCCTAAAATTATGTAATGGGTTATGACTATAGTTTTTCCCGCTTGTTTTTATTATTGCTATTATTTATTGGGCTTCGTTGTAGAGGTAGATCGAGGGAATGGTTAGGTACATCTATAAAATGCCTTGTTTACAGTATTTGAAAATGATATTTATCAATTATTATTGATAATGATATTTACTCCAAGTGCAAGCCCACACTTAAAGTCGCAGCGTCGCGTCGGCGTCGGCGTCGACGTCGACGGTGACGTTGATGAGAACGTCGCGCTTGATTGACACTCGAGTTCCGTTTATAGAATAGAAGCTGTCCAAAACAAAGGCGAAACGAGTGAAAACGAAATACTTTCGCTGACGATTGTCACAAACAAATAATCCAATCAGAATAACATAAGTGGGAGATGCGCGTAAAAATAGAATAGCGCAGGGAGAAATTGGAGGACGGAAAGTGAAGCTTGGAATGATTGATTTCAATCATTTCAACTGGACCGGCTCTGTGCAGTGCAGAAGGATACATATCCGGTCCTTTAAACAATACATTTATCGATTTGACATTATGTGTCCATTAAACTTATTTAATTACAAATATCAGTAGGAAAATATTTTATAAACTCAGCGGCACTTAAGAAAAATGTTAAAAAAGGTTATGGATTATGGAAATTTATTTTATTTGTGTGGAATTTTGACTAATTAAATACTATCCAATTTTTATTGAAGATCATTCCATGCTTACCCCATACAGAATACATCATGTCACCCAAAGATGGGCCCGGCATGGACCTGTCCAAACATAGCAACAAATACTCGCCTAATCATGCCTCAAGCATGCCTGCAGTGCAACTGGGTGCGGAAAAGGGAAAGACGACGGAAACGACGCCTTCGCCAACGAGGACTTGGCGCGAGAAGCTGCGGTTGGTAGCAAATAACATCACGGTTGAGCCCATACTGGCCGCCTACATTATGCCCAGTGTGCTGTCCAATCTGGCCACGCAAAATCTGAACCTAGAGAAGGCGTGTCGTGTGAACATGGCCTACGGAGATGAGATCTGCGATGCACTCACCCGACGTCAAACGGCCAACTATACGCTGTAAGTGAGCTTTACGATTTATTATTACTGAAATTGTTCATATCAAACAATCAATGACTAGAAAAAAATAAAACTCGCAAATAATCATTATTTATGATTTTTATTTTTTTTACTTAAAATAAAGCACCCTCTATTATTAAAATTAAAAATAATTTTAAACTTAAAGTTGAAAATTAAAATTCACCCTGTTCCTGGATAGTCCTATTTATACTCTTATTGACGATCCCTATTTAGGAGTACTTTAAAAATTTTATTGGCCAGCAATTTAGTTGACTTTTGTCCATTCACAGTGAGGAGGAGACGGTGCAACAGATGGTTGCTAGGATGACTGCTTGGAAGACTGTGATTCAGTCGCTATTTCCCTGCCTGCTCATTTTGTTCTGGGGCTCCTGGAGTGATCGCCATCGCCGGCGCAAGCCCTGCATCCTGATACCAGTGGTGGGCGAGTTCCTCGGCGTTGTTGGCCTCATGCTCTGCGTCTACTTTGAGAACGCGCCAATGGAGGCTGCCGCCCTCACGGAAGCAATATTTCCATCGCTGAGCGGTGGTTGGTTCACAATGTTGATGGGGGTCTTCAGCTATATAGCAGATATCACCACTGAAGAGGAGCGCACTCTTCGTATTGGTATCCTAAATGTCTGCTTCTCGGTCGGAGTGCCTATTGGCATGGCATTTAGTGGAGTCCTGCTCAAGTAGGTGTTCAGTTATGTTAATTATCATACTTGTTTAAACATATTTTATTCCCGGTCTAATCTCTAGGCAAATTGGCTTCTACGGCGTATTTTCCATTTCGGCAGCTTTCTATGTGCTGGCATTTGTCTACGGATTTTTCTTTCTGGATGAGCCCATAGCGCGACCTGAGAAGACCGCCCAACAGAAGAGTCTACTGGCCGATTTCTTCGATAAGGAACATGTCGTCCAGACGTTCCGCGTGGCTTTCAAGAAGGGGGAGAATCAGCGTCGTCAACGCGTCATCCTCCTCATGATTGTTGTGATGGTAATCATTGGCCCGATGCACGGTGAGATGGCAGTCACATATCTGTTCACCCGATTCCGCTTCAACTGGTCCGAGGTGGAGTTCAGCTACTTCTCTACCTATGCGATGTTCACTGGCCTAATTGGCGTTATATTCTGTGTGGGCATTCTTTCACACAAGCTGGAGATCGATGATGCCCTGGTGGGCGTGCTCTCCAGCACCTCGAAAATTTTATCGTCCTTTGTGTACGCGTTCGCCACGCTGCCCTGGCACATGTATTTAGGTGGTCTTGTTGAAATTTTCAATGGCACCGCCTTCATTGCAATGCGCTCGATTGCCACCAAGCTGGTGTCCAAGGATGAGCTGGGCAAAGTTAACTCGCTTTTTGGCGTTGCCGAGGCTCTAATGCCCATGGTCTTCGCGCCCATGTACACGACCCTGTACGCCGCAACGCTCAGAGTTTTGCCGGGTGCTTTCTTCCTATTGGGAGGCGCTCTCACCATGTTCTCCGTGGGCATATTTCTGTGAGTATAACAAATAACCAGAGCTTTGACTATAAGCATTACCATTGCTTTTTAATGATCAGTGAAAAAAGGAAGTGCTAATGAAATTTCGTTTCACTAGCATTGAAAAGAGTTGTGCTAATTAATAATTTTTTTAACTATATTTGATTATATTAAAACAACTATTAAACATTAAAAAAATGTTAAAAAACAGAAAATGCACAGATCTTAGAAAATCCTAGTCATTGAAAATGCTTAAACATTTTAGAAAATTTTGAAAAAAGTGTTAAAAATTTTAGAAAATTTCAACATTCTTTTAAATTTTTAGCAGCTCAATTATTTAAATTTTTTTTAATTTTTTACTTGATTTAATGTAATACCTCAGGAAAATAAGTAGTATAGTGGATTTTTCAAAAAAATATATATTTTTAACATAAAAGATTTGATGCAGATTTCTTAAATAAATCTTCTATTCATTTAAATTCCGTGTTAATTATACAAAAATTTCTTTTACCCACTAAGTGCCCATATAAAATTTAGAATTTTTGTAAATGTCTACACTTTAATTTTTTTCCTCGGTCTCAAACAAAAGATATTTTGAAGCAAACAAATTCTTCTAACAATTCTTAGAGTGACTGCCAATAAAATTTCAAAAATCTCTTCGCGTGTATATTTTATGATTTTTGGAGAATTGCTAAAAATGACTATTCTAACCCTTTTTCCTCCTTTTCATACAATTTTCAAAAATAATAAAAAAGGCACGCGAAGAGATTTTTAAAAAAATTTACAAAAATTTTAAATTTTCTATGGGTACTTAATGGGTCTTAGAAATTTTCGCATCATTAAAACGGAATTTCAATTAATAGAAGATTGTGTAAGAAATCTGCATCAAATATTTGTTGTTAAAAGTAATTTTTTTGAATAAGTTCATGCACATATACTTATTTCCCTAAGTGTATATATAAAAATTTCATTCGCACAACTTTTTTCAACTCTAGTGAAATGACAAATGCATTGCAAAAGTAGTTAATTGCAAATAACGGGGTTTCTACCAGTTGATAACTCTGTTTGTGTTACTACCTACAGGTGGATGTATCGCTTCCAAGTTCGGCAGCGCCGCAAGGAAATACGCACCGATACAGAGCATGGATCCTTTCGCGAAACCAATGGCAATATTAATGCCGTGGAGGCGCTGGCGCTGGCCAGTGAAGCCAAGGGCCAACTGAACGGCATTATTTCTAATGTGATACATGAGTCCTTGGAGCATGCGGAGCCAACGGCGACGGCGACAACGATAACGACGACGATGACGACAACGATACCGACGACGGTGACTCCGGCAGCAACGAGACTAAATGGTATCGAAAATCGCGGTTTTGTGCAGGACACATTGGATGGCAAAATTAAGGACGCCTAGGAATGATGCCAAACGCCGCTCCGCTCCGCACCGCACCGCCCCCCCACCCGTCTGTTATATATGTTGTATAATTATTCTGTACCTACTTAGATGACCTTTCAACCGAGCTGCAAACTCACTGTTAAGTGCCAAACATCCAAGCAGTCCAAAATTGGTTGTCCAGGTCACGTATTATCTGTACCTAAGCATCGTACGCTCTGTAAATTGTTTAGCCCTAAGTTCAAAAGCTTGTTTTCAATTGAATTTGCGAAGATTTTTTTTATGTGCGTGCATACATTTTTTTTTTTTTTGTTGATTAGCTTTAAGGTTGTGAAAGTATTGAATAAATTTAATAACGTCCAATCGGGGGTTGACCTTTGACAGGACACGAATGCAGCCGCAGGAAATGCCAGAGCAAAGAACGCCTATTCGGCCTATTGATTACTATTGTAATCAGTTTCTGTGGCCCAAGAGTAGCGACAATTACACACACAAATAACCCAGCTTTCTGTCTCGACAATCTACGAGTAGTTTGGGTCTGCAGCCTGTCCAAAATGTCCTGGCTGGCTGGCTGGCTGGCCTATCGCACACTTCCTGCACTTCCTGCGGGAATGTGGACAACGGTCGCACAATTGGTTTGCTCATGTCGCTGATAATTGTCGTTTGCGTTGCACAAAACGGATGCGTGCCAGGTATGCCAGGACATTCGGTCATATCGGTTATACCATTGGCTTCAAAGCCATAAGCTTTTATTGAGAAGCTCTACTTCTACTGAATATGTTAGTCAAGGTTGCTTGCGAAACCTTGAAAATTTGAACAGTATTCATCAGGAACCGCAATTAATGATTATTGATACTTTTTTACATTAAAAAATCAATGACTGGAAAATATCAAAAAAATTTATATTGATTAATTTAAAACGAAAAAAATTTAATTTCCCGATAGCTAATATACTTGAGAGAACAACAAATAAATCTCACTAATACTCATTATTTTTTATTTTTATTTTGTTTCGCTCAAAATAAAACTCACACTTATTTCGTGGCTTTTGTGTGTGATTTTCCCCCAATGCCTTAAGAAGAAACTCAGGGGCCCATCCAAGGCAAACAATGTGTTTATAATGATTACAAAATTTTATTTTTTTTCCTCAAAATTAATCATCATTGGAAAAAATCATAAGAAATCATTATATAATTATTACTATGTAATTTTTACATAAAATTTCATAATAATTACAGTCCCTGGTATTCATTTATAAAAATTACACACAGTAACTATAATTAATTAAATATTTTGATAGTTAACCAATAACTTAATGTTACAGTTGTAAGGTGGGAACTGCTTAATGTGTCAATAATTAAGTATGGATTTCATTGCATATCAATAATGTTGATCCTTGACCTTGTGTAATGCTGGAAATCCTAGCTTTAGTAACTTTGGAAGAGTATCCGTTGGCTTAATTACTAAACTGACGTTCGTTGTTGCCATTTGGCAACCGCATGTGGCACGTACTGCACTTGACAGGTGGGTGGACGAAGGTTTGGATGGCGGGGGGGAGGTTGGCAGTTGGTAGGCGTGGTACTCGCAACGTTTTCACTGCGCCCAAACATTGCCGAACGTTTCTCGCTGCCTTTAATTACTTTTTCGATATTGACTGCGTGGTTGTTGGGTCCGTATGCTCACCTGGCCACGCCTACACACGTCGCAGGCTGGCGCCCACTCGATCGGATCAGCATCGTAAACGGCAACAACAACAACAACTACAACAGCAACAGCAACAGCAGCACCACCTGAGACCGAAACTCACCAAACAGCATCCACAGCCATGTGACCAGCAGCATTGTTGCCAAAAACAACATGTTGCTATGACATGTTGCTATCACAAGTATACAACATATGGGTATATGCATGTTGCGCTGTGATGTACCGAGCTACGCTGAAATTTGATAGTTTTCTCAGATACTTTCTGACCCATAAATAATTGGAGTAAACAATGACCGACGCGACGAGCGACAAGTCAAACGAATTGGATTTGGAATTGGAATTCGACCCTGATCAGGGCTTCAACAACTGACTGGGTAATAAATATAGGGAGAGCTGCATTTAATCTAGCTTAAACACGTATTTCTTGACAATTTCACAGTAAAACTGTTGGCTAAACATGCCCAAAGACGCCATAAGTTGCTGTTGCTGTTTGTTGTTCTTGTAATCTGTTGTAGAAAATGAATTGAGCCTGCAGCGAAATGACAGGCCGACAACGAGTCGGATAATTAATATGCGATTTTCGTCTAGTAACGCTCTAAATGGCCACTGAGCCTCTATAAATTCACAAATGATAACAGTAAATCAAATTCAAATGCAATGGCAACGGCAACGGTTAGTGGTAATGGTATTGGCCCTGTCAGTGGATGGACCAAATTGTGGCTCGTTGACAATGATAAAGGCGGGGGGGGAGGAGGGAGGTAAATAAATTTATAAATGAAGTGCCCAACTCAGCCCAGAGGGGAACTGAGCATCAAACGAGTTAATGAAGCGTAAGTTACCCAAATAGCCAACAACCAAGAAAAGAAAAGCCGCCATGACTAAAGCGAGACACAAACATACACACGAGTACATACATACAAACAATGTAGAACTTGAGCCTGAAAAGCCCCAAAGTTAGCTTCAACTTCAGTCTCAGTCGTAGTCTGAGCTTTAGCCTCAGTTTCTGTCTTATTCGGAGTCTCTGAAATGCCGAACGTGGCGGAAAAAGTCAAGCGATTTGACCGTTAAATTCCGTTCGAGTGCTAAGGGTAGAAAGAACTGGGATCAAGGAGGAAAACGCCGGAAGGAGCCCAACTCCTCTCTAAGTGGGTCTATAGCCTTGGGAGTATTCCGTTAACACGCACGCACACAGACACACACATGCCCACATGCCCACATACCACATACTACAGGCAGGAAGCTTATTTTGTCTCTTGACCTCATTCCAGGCTTTCTCTTTCCGTTTCCCTTACCGACTTGACACTTGATGGCAAAAGCCAAATGCTAAGCAGTTTCGCATTTAGTGCAAAATACTCTCCCATCTATTATTGTTGTTACTACTTCACATTTGTTTAACTTTGATATTTGCTTGGTTGCTGAACGGTCACAGTTTCATTCATTCATATTTATACCCGTTACTCGTGAAGTACAAGGCAATATTGTATTCGATTCAATGTATAGTATGTATGAAACTTTGGAACTTTCTTTCCATATAAGCTAATCATTGCAGTGCATTGTAAGTATATTCTGAACCTTTACATTTTTTGTTCGTTTTGATATACTTAATATGAAAAAATACTTTGGCATTTATGTTTTTGGAAAATAGTCAGTGTGTTGAGATTTGAAGAACAGCAAGATGAAGCAATAACCGATACTTCGCAACAAAAAAAATTGAGGATATTAACATATTTGTGGTACTGTCGACATTTTAGCCATCTTCCGGATCTATTCTTATTAAAATTACTACAGCCGTTTTAAATGCCAAATGTCCGCTTACCGAAATTGTGACTTTTTTTTATAAATTTTAAATATATCAAAATAGCACGAGAATTTATTTTCTTTCAGCAATTTTCAGCCGACAAATTTGGACAAATATAGAAGAATGGTTGCCGCTAATGCGTCAAATGGCTTTGAAGAAGATATCCAATATGATGCTATCACTGAATAGCAAAACAAATTATAAATACGTTGCAAATAACATACGAGTATTCAATGTAGTATTGTAATGTAGTAATGTAGCAAAATATACATTCATATGGGCCAATCCGAACAAATTTTAACCAAGAGCAAAAAGTTAAAGTTGTAAAAAAGCAATAGTTATTTTTTCTTCCATTCCATGAAGCGGCCGCAACAGCACTTTAAGCAAGCTTAACTTTTTAAAAAGCAGTAAAACTCACAAAGAACAATATTTTCCAGAAAATTGCATATCACGCTAGCTATATCAGTTTTAACCTATAAAAATGCGTGCAAAAACGGCTTTGTTTTTTGAGATAGCTCAACCAATTTGACAGAATATGCATCTGGAGTTCATATCGGCCCACTATATCATATGGACATTTCTCCAATGTCGAATGCGACATTCGTATGAATCCAAAGTGAATAATAAACATTATTTTATTTTTACAATAGGCGAAACCTTTAGGATTCGATTAGTTTAGGTTGTTTTAGCGCAATTGTTCGTATTCGAGATATTTACAAAAACCTAGGCGTTCGCATGCGACAAAAATATAAGTCGCTCTCAAAGAGATCAGTTCAAACACTAAGTCCAGCGAAACCTGAAGGAATATTTTAATGTGATTAATTTTTAAATGTTATGTCAAAATATTAAGCAAGTAGTTTTTTTTTCAATTTAATTTGAATAAATTTGTTATTTCTGTCGCTTTCTTTTCCAAATAATATATGGAAAGGAGCTTGAAAAACATGTTTGAAATTAATCATTTACTATATTTCTATGTATTTAAATGGTTCATGTTGCAATCTTACGGTTTTACCAACTGTAATCGCTAAAGTACACACAATCCCCAAGATGTGAATTGTCGATAAATCTTAAGTTTTTGGTCGCGGTAAACTATTTCTGGGATTTGCCCATATGTATTTGTCATTTTTTATAATTTTCAGTGCATAATACTTTGAAAACCTTAGATAAAATTCTGTATTTTTCTCCACATTTAATTAGAATAAGGCTATTAAAACGTAAATATAAGTCCGCTAAATTTTCAAATGAAACTGTGAGACGCTTATTACTAGATCGTTCA